>JAKWBI020000129.1:0-101086 GCA_022664585.2 Zalerion maritima | reverse complement strand
CCAATCGAGCTTAAGGAGCCCGCCTAATTCTCTTAAATCGGCGGCGCTGGCCATGCTTAATATTATAGGCCGCATTTCTCGCTTTCGCCGCCTTCCTCCTTCGAGCTTCCTTTCTTTCCTCCTTCTCCGCAGCCTTTTGCTTAATATTCCTTTTAATAATAGCCTATCCCGGGAAATTCTCGGTATAGGTAGGCTATATATTAGGTCCGGGACGGGGTAAATGGTATTAAACGAAATAAAACCTGGGGTCCTTTGGCCGATGGGCCCTTTTTTTTACTAATAAACGGCGTAAGGGCTTTTTAATAACCTCCTTTTTAAATATTTCGAAATTATTATTCACCTTAATATTAAAAAGCGGCCTATACTGTTCTTTATATACCCATTAGCGTTAATTGGTATATAAGGGGAGTTAGGATTATGGTAATCGCTTAAGGGTAAAAGCTGCGCGTGGGGAAAATAAGGCTATTTTTAAAGATAGGAATAAGGGCAGCGATTAATAATTAACGGGGGGTGCGCGCGTAATGGAGCGTGCGAAGGGTAAAAAAAAAAAAGAAAGGGTACGTAATAATAATTTAAATAGTTTTAACGAATTAGGCTTTCGTCCCGGTAATATGTATTCTCCCTTAGAAGATTTACGAGGGCGGTTATTACCCCCTTTTTTTTTCGAGGCCACCTGGCCCTTCCGCCTTCGGTGTACAGGATTAATTATATAAATAAAATCCGAATCCATATTATCTCCCGATTTTAACTCCATTATATCCTTTTAGTTCTCCGTATAAAAATTAAACGGGTTTACCGTTTTACGAATTATGGAATTTATTCTAATATTAAGGAGCTTAGGGCGTATTAAAGGAGGCCTAAGGCCTATATAAACGTTAAATATATAAGAACGCATCCCGGTAATATTTATATTCGTATTTAGGCTTTACCACTTTTTATTATTAATCAAATAATTTTAGGGATTATTGCCTTTTATTACCATATATAAAAAAACCTCGTACCGAGTAATAACGCCAATTTCCCCTTATAACCACCCTACTTTAAGGAAATTCCTTAATAAATTAGGGCCCATTATAAACCTTAAATAATTTATATAAAACACCTTTACCTAATTTATAAAATGCCTTATATAATTATTGGGCGGCGGCCCGAAGGGATATAATATATGGTTCCTTTTCCCTTTTCCCCCCATGCCTAATTTTAACTCTTAAAGGCGATACTATAGCCTCTTTCCATTATCCTTTAACTCTTAAAATATAAGGGCCTTTTTATTAGTGTAAACCTCCCTTTTTATTCGTATATAAATCCACATTATTTTTTACTTATAAATTATAATCCTAAGCGTTTTTAGTATTATAAGGTGCTAAAATCGGTAAAAGGGGCTGACTTATACGAAGATAATTATTATAAGGAGGACTTTAGGCTAAAGGCCGTACTTTTTAAATATACCCTTATTGGCTTTATTTTGGAGTATCGCCGAGAACCTTATATAAGCCTCCTATATATACCTTTTAAAATCCTTTCCTATATTTTTTGGTACGAATATAATAAATATTATACCTTTATAATAATTTTAAATAAAAATTATTCGCGGGTTTTTTTACCCTTTTATTATAGGATTAACCCCTACTTTTATTATACTAAACAAATCGTAATTTTTAAAGAACGGGTATTATAGGGGAATTATAAAGGCCGCCTAATTTTTAATAATTGGCATATCCTTAGGTCCCCTTAAAGGTTTAAAGTCCGTAATCGTAAACCTAATATTATTTACCCCGTTATATATTTCGAGGTAATCCTTATAGGCAGTTAATTATTAATGGGAAAAAAATTAATTATACTCCAGCAGTTTAATAATATTATATATATATACCTAAATATTTATAAAAAACGCTTTGGTGATAATGGGCCTTTAAAGCCGCTGGCGGAAGCGGTTATTCTTATAGCGGTTAATAGGGTTAAGCATATTTTTAATAATTATGCTTATATTTCTCTGGGCAATTTCTTTAAGCTTTGGGTTATTTACGTATAAAATATATAAGGGGATTGGCCCTCCCCAGCGGGCCTGGTTTCTATATAGGCGCTAAAATTTAATAAGGGTTTTTATATAAAAAATTACCTTTCGGGATAATTTAAATAAGAACTTCGATTAATATCCAGGTATTTAAACGCTGATTTTATTCTTTAGCCTTAATCCTTCGAAGGTATAATCTCCTATTATTAAAATAATATTATTTAGGGTTTTTTCGCTTTATTAGGCAAAGATAAAAAATAAAAGGTATACTTGGATTAAAGTTTTTAAATTAAAAGGGTTAAAAAGGTACCAGATACCGGGGGTTAGGCCAAGGGTAATATAAGTTTTTAATAGGCAAAGGAATTTAAAAATAAGGAATTAAATTAAAATAAAGAATAAGCTAAGCAGGATTATATTATAAAGATTTAAGGCTGGGAGATGGTATGGTTGGAAGAAATCGAGGAAATATAGGGGGGAAAAAAGGGGGTATTTATACCCATAGGGCTTAAATATACTGGCGGGTTTTGGGTAAATAGTGGTATTTTTTTAGGTAAATAGGTATTTCCTCGAGCATTCCTATTATTACCCTTTTACCCTATTACCCTTATAATTCTTATAATTTTTATAATTATTAACGGGCCTCCCATTTTTAATCGGATAATTATATAAGTATTTTGGCCTAACTTTTCTCCCTTTCTTTCCTCTTATACCTTTAATAATCCTTCCTCCTATATATTTCTTATCGGTGCCTTTCTTCTCCCTACAGTACTTTTTTTTCTATATATTCCTCGCTTTTTTCCCTTCCTCCGAGCCCTTTTTTCCTTAAATATTCGCTCCCTTTATTACCCCCTTTTTTTAATCTATTCCCTAATCCTTTTAAAATATGTCCCATTTAAACCAGAGTAATAATAAGGAGGTTTATAAGGGGCTCTTTAATTTTTTGGCTTTTATTCGGCGTTTACCAGCGGCCAATAGGCCTTTTGGTTTTTCCAAACCTGCTATACTTATAAACCAGCCTTCTTTTTCTCCTATACCTTATTATATAACCTTTATTTTCCCTTGCCCTTGTACTTTTTTTCCTTTTATAAAAGGGCCCGGGGCTTATATTATAAAAAGCCGTACTCGGGTTATTAAGCGTTTTAATTATAATTAGGCGGCCCTTTTAATTAACGCCACTTTTATTATTACCCAAAGCCCTTCTCCAAATATATTTTTCCCAAATTATTAACTTTATATAGGGCTATTTAGTTTTAATTTCCCTGGTAATTACTCCTGCTCCTTTTCCTTCGCCGGCTAAACCGCAAGGCCATATCGATCGGGTGCTTTAAAACCTAACCACTGGTTTTAGCGGCTTTGCTCGGCTCCCTTTATCCCCCCTATTACCTTATACCTTTTATTAATTTAACCTTATATAATAAACCAGCCCGGGCCTTTTTTCCTAGGGTTTATCCAGGAGGTCCTCCCTTATTTTTTCCTTTAATTTAATCCCCCTAAATTAATCACCCCAGCGCACGGTTACGGTTTTTAAAATTAAAATACCTTTTAGGTATAATGCCGTTTAGGCTTTCCAGCTTGGTATTTTTCCGCCGAGGTTATTCTCGAGCCTTATTAAAAGGACCCGGTTTAAGCCGGTTTTTAACTTTATTTATAAGGTTTATTCCACCTTCGCACCTTTTTTATTTTTATTTTCTAGGGCTAAGCAGGATTAATTATCGTTACTTTTTTAAAATATCCTTTATTATTTTTAATTTGGCCTGTTTAGGGACCCTGCTTTAAATTATATTTATATGGCCATATATATTAATTTGGATATATTTAAAACCCTTTTTAAGATTACCAGCCTGGCCTTTATATTATATAAAAGGGTTAATCGGTTTATTATTATTCCCATCCTATATGGAGATTTCCTAGGGTAAATTATAAATGGTTTATATTCCTCCCTTCGCTTTTATTATTAGCAGGTATTGGCCGTATAATTTAAGGGTATAATAAATAAAAATCCTTATAAGTATTATATTTTCGGGTAGGCGAATTATTTTTAAGGCTAAAAGCCTAATACTTTTATTTATTATATATTCCCCTTTTTCGAATATATTTCCGTTCTTAGGTATACCGGGAATAAGTATAATAATTACCTTTGGTTTGGCGAAATTTATATAACCGAAAATAAAGGCCTTAAAAAATATATATTAGTTTTGGATTTTAATCCTTTTTATAACGGTTATACCCCTTATAAAAAATTCCGCATTAAAAAATTATTTAATAATACGGTATAGGAGTAGGATATTAAATATTAGGAGAATTATTTTAAAATTATTTTTGGCGGCCCTAATTTTTTAAAAATTATAAACGTTTTAAATTTAGGGATTAAAAATATTCCCGGCCTAACCAGGCCTTTTATATAACCGGTATAAGGGTTTAATTTTTTTAACGCTTATAATCGAGGGGGTGGCCGAGGTAAAACTTTTAAAAAAAAGTAATAATAGTGGTGCGGCGGCCTTTTAGGCTTTTGCTTATTATAAGGGTTTACGCTTTTATAAAAAATAAGGGGTATTATAAATTTTTTAAAATTTAACCATAATTTTTTTATCCCGCGATTAATTCTTTCGCTATTACCAAAATAAAAATTATATTATACAGGATTATCCAATGGTATCCTTTAATATAAAAAATTAAATTTTTCCCACAAAGGAATTTTTACTTTTATATATAACCCTTTAAATAGGAATCCCGCCTTTTTTTCTCTGTAAATTAAACGAATAAATTAAAATTTAAACGGGTAATTTTTTTTTAAAACTGGGAGGCTATTTTTAATTACCACCTGTAAATGGTTTAAAATAAGACTATTCGGTATGGTATAGAAACGGAAAAAAAAAAGCATAAAAATATTCCCTTTTAAATTTTTAAATAAAGGGATATAATTCTTTTTTTATATACGTATATATACCTTGGGTTATTAACGGAGTTTTAGGTGTATAGTTTTTGCTGGGTTTTTTTATAATATTTGGTTTTAAATTGGTTGGGGTTTATTATTATATAAGGGAAGGAATATGGAAAAAGGGGAATTTTTTTTTATATGGTAATTCCTTTAAAGGTCTCGTAATATTATATAGCTTTATTCCTTTATAAAAGGAATATTACCGAATTCTTCCGTAATTATTATTGGGATTTAAAATCGTACTTTTTTTATTATTTTTAAAAAAAGTACTTTCCCCGATTCCCGCTTTTTATTCTTTAATTCTTCCATATTGCGTGGTTTTCTTGGCCGTAATACCATAATAATATATTCGGTTAAATTATTTTTTTCCTTTTAATCGTTATTATAAAATATTACCGTTCGGTATTGGTTCTTACCTAAACTTTTTAATATATTATCCCCGATATGGCCTTCCGAGTTATCCTCCTTATCGCTTAACCTTATATAATTCTCTCCTAATTTATTATTCCATTTTAAATAAGGTTCCCATTTTTTCCAGGTATTATTATTAATTCCTGCCGGCTTATTTTACCATCCGTTCTTTTAAATAAACTTTTTAACCCTATTACTCCCGATTATACGTTTAAAGGAAGGGCTCCCTTTATAGGGTTCCTTAAACTGCACCGTTCTTTTTTTATTCGAAAGTTTATAAATAATATAGGGTTTTATTTATCGAGGGTTTTATTTATTCTTTGTACTCCTAACCCCCATAATTGGTATCCATCGCAATATTAAATCCCCTTTTTCCAATGGGATTTTCCTTATCTTCCCGCTATTTTTTTTATCCACATACTTAGCCCTGGTTTCCCTATTCCGTCGTAGGATTCGGGCTGCCTCCGCCAAATCCGTTTTTTTCCGTTTTATTACCCGGCTCCTTTCCGCCAAAAAATCCGCGTACGGTATATCACCTTTCCAATTAATTATTCTTTAGGTAGGGAGCGCTATTTTAATAAGGGTGACCATTTTTTAACCGTATAATAATACGTATAAAGAGAATCCTATAATTTGGTTTATTATAACTCTTTATATTATTAATACCCCTGGGTACGCATTAACCCAATTACCGCCTAATTTTAATAATACATCCCTGGTGCTTAAATAATGGTATTTTATTCCCCCTTACGATTATAAATTATACGCCAATACCGTAATCTTAACCAGGCCTATTTGCTTTATAAGCTTATCCAAAAATCCTCGGTTCTTTAATCCTCCATTAATTACCAATTTCCCATACATCCCATACTTATAAATTATATTTTATTAAACGAAATTGGCCATTTACCCTGCGATGGCTTTTTATAATAATCGCCCTTTAATCCATCCTATTAAATTATATTTGGCCTATATAATATAAATATACCCTTTTTTTGGTGGTATTTAAAAAATATTAAGCGAAATTTTAAAAAAGGGGGTTAAAATAGGGTTAAAGATTTTTAGCGGTATTTTAGGCCTTTAAAAGTTTCGCTTTTAATAGGTTAGGCAGGTTTTTAATACCTCCTGCATTTATTTTTATTATCCTTTTTAATAATAGCGCTAAATAATAAAATTAAATATAATATTCCGTCCTTTATACCCTCCGTAAATATAATTATTTTAAATAATATATTTCCGGGTTTGGTTATTATCGACCATTAATTATAATTATAATTTACCCTTTAAGGTTTTGCGCCAAAGCTTTTAATCCTTTACCAAATAATTTAAAGCCTTCCTTTTTTAATAAAGGAATAATTTATAAAAAATATTGCTCGGTTTTTTTAAGGTAATAAAAAAATACATTATTTTTCGGAATTTATTGCTTTATATTTTTTCTCTTAAAATTTTAATATTCCTTTAATCCTATATAGCCCTAAGTATGTATAATTACGCATTAATAAAATTTTCGATATTTTCCTCCAATTTATTATTTTCCTTATTTAAGGGTCCTGGGGGTTTTTATAATAATACGTTTATTATAATATTTTTATTTCCTAATATATACTTTATATTAAAATCGAATTACCATATTTATGCGATTTATTTAATAATAAATGCTCCGGGTAGGTTAATAATATTATTATTAAATTAATATATTATATTAACCGTATTTATTTTAAGGGTAAAATGCGCGCCATATAAGTAATTCCGTAATCGCTTTAAAATTATAAGTAACCCCTTATATTTTAATTTAGCCGAATAATATATTCCTTCGGCTTTTTTCTAATAATTAAACTTATACCTTATTATTAAAACCTTCCTTTCCCTTTTTTGGCCGATCCATACTCCCCATCCGGTTTTTAATACGTTTATTTTAATAATAATATGCCTTACCTTCGGGGAGTAATTAATTTTAATTAAAATTAGGGGTAATATTAGGGCTTATTTAAAAATCTCCGTTATTTTTATATATTTTTCCTCCCAAATAAACTGCGCCCCTATACGGGTAAATTTATATAAGGGTTTAATAATATAAATAAAATCCTTAATAAATATTCGGTAAAAGACCATTATATTAATAAATCTTTTAATATCCGATATATTTTTAAAAACCGTCCATTTTTTAATTTTAATAACCTTGGCCTATTTAGGATTACGGCCATTTATTCCGCATATAAAACCTATTATTACGGTTGATTTTTGGTATTATTTGAATTTAATTATTAAAATTATGGTCCCGGCCAGCTTATTCCGTAATAATATTTAATTTAAATTCCTAATATATTCGGCCACGTATTACCGTACCCCTGGATAAATTTCTCGCCTATTGTATATAATAATAGGACCTTTAACCGTAATATTATCGATAAGTATCCTATATATTATTGGAATAAAACCTAGAAGAATAATGGAAATAATCCTGCAAAATTAAGCAATATTATTTATTCCTCCTTACGAAAGCGTGGTTATTTTAAATAGGCCGGCGAATATTATAAAGGTAATAAGATCTCGGGATTTTGGATTAAACACCATTTAGTCGTATTCGGAGTAGAAATCCAAAAGTAAAATAAGCTGGTAATAGATTATATTTTTTATAAATTTATCGGTAATTAGAGGTATAAAAGTATTACGAATTATAATCGAATTAAGCCTTTCCGCTAAATTAATTAAACGGTACTTCCTATTTTTCTTTTTAATTAAGAACCAGGGGTTGCGGTACGCCGCTTGGCTTGGTTTAATCACCCCTTTTCTTTTTCGCTTTTCGAGCATTTCGATTACCACCATTATTAATGCCTTAGGAATAGGAATACTTTTAATTTACCACCTTATATAAGGTACCGTATTGATTTTTTAGGGAGGGGCTATATTAGGGTTAATTTTGCCTAAATATTCCCAGAATTATACTAACGCTTATTCTTTATTTATAAGTATATTTATAAATATCCTTTATTTTTCCCCTTATAATTCCCCGAGGGATTTTAAAATTTTATTCCTTTTTTCCAGTATAAGCCTGGTACCGCTGCACCCTGCCTTATATAATCGTGGGTAAATATATTCGCTTTATTTAGTATTATTGCGATTTTTTTCCGATGGTTTATTTTTTTCCCATTTTTTCTCGTACCAATCCGGGTTTACGGGGGCCGCTTTATGCCCTATTCGAGCATCCACGGGCTTTATCTTATTCGCCATACGCTTATATATAATAAAAATATTAATAATATTGGCGTTATCGAGGGGAAATACCTCCTGGGCTTCGCCAATGCCTAGGATCTCGTTAATAACGAAATCTTATATTCTCCTTTTATTATTTCGTAGCTTCCGATTATTACCCTTATAATACTTTTTTAAAAAAACGTCTAACCTTTTTTTGGTAATTTTTTTCTTATAATTAAGGTTCCGTAGGTAATCGTAAAGCTTTTTACGCCCTTACCCCTTTGGCTGGTAAAGGATAACCTTTATATTTAATTCTCCGGTCCAAATTTTTTTATTTAAAAGGTTTTCCCCTTTTTACGGCCCATTAATATACCCCTCCATGGACATATTCTCCTTAAACTTTTTTATAAGACGCTTAACTTCCTTTATAAAAAATTAGGCTATTATTTCTTTATTATCCGAATCCAAAACTTTTATTATGTAGGCAGGAATTTCGATTTTACCAGTACGGGGTTTCCCTAATCCTATACTGGCCTTTTTTTTTTATTGGTCGAATTATAAGGGTTTCTTATATTTTCCTGAAAACCTTTATTCCCTAGGGATAAATATTGCGGAGTATTTTTCTATATTCTTTTTCCAGGGTTAGGTTTATAATAATAATAATATAATTGCTCCCTTTTATTTCGAGCTCCCCGATTAATGCATTACGCTCCTTATTATAGCGCTATTTCCACCCCATTATTATAATAAAAGGTATTCCTAATATTATTTTTGGCGCCCCTTTTCGATTTTCTTTTAGTACGAAAAAGTTTTACGCAATACGTTTAAGTTTTAAAAAAATATGCACCCATTACCGTATAATTAAGGCTGAATTAATCGTTTGGTTATTATAACCGGAAAACGCAACTCGCGCCTGGTAAGCCTTAAAGCCGTATTCTTAGGCGTAAATTCGTTTTAAAATATTGGCTTCCGCGCCTATATTTATAATAACCCTGGCCAGCCTATTCTTTGGCCCTCCTATGCGTATTAATAAGCACGGGCTCGGGTAAAGGAAAAAGGGGATTATTAAGGGGATTAATATTAATGGGTTAGGAATATTAATTAAATAAAAGATTACCTCTCCTCCCTTTAGTATTACCGCTCTTAGGCCTTTTGGTAGGCTTATAAATAAGACCCTAAAGTTTATACGCTTATATTATTAATATAATTAAATGCGTATAAGGTTTATAAATTTTAATTCCTCCGGGGGTATATTATTAATAAAGCGTGTTTTTATTTTAACCACCTGGTAAATATTAAGCCTATTTAAAATTACCTATTAGTATTCTTTCGGCTTTTTACCCTTATAAATAATTTCGTTAATAATTTCCTCCACCCTTATTTTATTTATTAATTTTTTTTATAAGATTATCCTTATAGGTTATAATATTTATAATACCTCCGTAATTATTAATCCGTAAGGCCTCCTTATAATCTTTACGAGTTATTTTTCCATTACCTTTTAAAAAACTAGGTCCGTAAATTCTAAGGGGTCCTTACGCTTATTACCTAAGGGCGCCTTTTTTTCCTCCTATATACTGCGTTTTATTTTCTCCTTTATCGCGCCCAATACTTCTTTATGGCCAGAATCCTTCTCCTTTCCTTTGGCGCTTTTTTTTTCCCTAACCGCTTTAATCTTATTTTCCACTCTTGCTTTTTTTAAAGGCCTGCCTTATCCTTTTTTAATTCCTTTCTGGTTATAATTAAAAACCGATTGCGCCGTTTTATTATAAACGTTAATAATAAGGGCTTCCGTTATTATTTCCGCTTTTATATTCTCCTAATTTTCCCACGAGTACTTTTTAACCGTTATTACCTTACCTTTTATTATAATAAATGGTTAATTATTTTAAACATTATTATTTTTAGGGATTTCGTAAACCTCGTCGGTTAAATTTATTTATAGTTGGCGTATTTAAGGTATCTGGTCCTTTTTATTAATTAGGCCAGGCGTGTTTTTTAAAAACCAGGGGTTTTTTATAATTATATTCTGGGCCTTTTATACCCGATCGTATTAATCCTTAGGCACCTTTTTTTATTTATAATACCGTAGGAATATTATTTTTATTAATGCTTTTTCCGTAATTATATTATTAAACGTTTTAATAGGCCAGGTATTATAT
The DNA here is from genome assembly GCA_022664585.2 of Zalerion maritima. Lineage (NCBI taxonomy): Eukaryota > Fungi > Ascomycota > Sordariomycetes > Lulworthiales > Lulworthiaceae > Zalerion > Zalerion maritima. The sequence continues at coordinate 90,366 of JAKWBI020000129.1, read as the reverse complement.
TTACTCTTTTCGAAGTCCTATTTTGGTGTTCGATAAAAGGGGTATTTATAAAGGATTCCGTTAATTTAATCCTAAACGTCCTATAGGTAATTATATAATATATGGTTATTTTTTAAGCATTAATAATATCTTATTACCTTGGTTTAGTACTAAGGCCTTTTATTAAAACTGGTTATTAATATAAGAAGTGCTTATATTTTTAAAATTTCCAAAGGGATTATACTAATTTTTTGGGGGAATTCGGCCTAAATATAATAAAGTTCTTATATATAATCCCGTCCAGTTTAATAGGTTTAATTAAAATTATACCCATGGTGGTTTTCGTATTAAGGCTTATTTTCCCTAATTCTACCGTTATTTAATACCAGCTTTATTTTTTCGCCTATTTTTTGGTTTAATAATGCATATATATTAGCCATGCTTAAAATATTTAGTTTTTTAATTAGGTCTTATTTAATTATTTTAGGCAAAATTAATCGGCTAATAAATACTTTATCGTTTTTTTATAATCGGAGCGCGGGCGGCAAATCGCGGGGGTCGGTTTGGTTCCTTTGGGCCATTTTGGCCAAATCGTATTGGTTGGCTTATTAAAACTAAGGGTCGATAGGGTTACGCGTGGTTTCCTTAGCGCGGGCGGTGGTCCCTCTTTTTTTTTATTAAAACTTATTTCCGAACAGCTTTATCGTCTTTTTATATTAATCCAGGAACGCTTTAAGCTTTTGGAGGAGTTCCTTATAGGTTCCGAGGTATAGATTGTTATTTGTAATCCCTGTTAAATTATATAATTAAGCCTATAATATATTATTAAAGGCGTTTAGGAACGCGTTCGATAAAATAATATTATTAATATAACCCGTATGGTTCTTCTTATATTAAACGAGCCGGCATTTCCACCCCGTAATATATAACCGTTATTAATTAATATTTTTTATAGGCCAGTTTTAATAGGCGAAACGTTTCAGGTCTGCCATATTACGGCCTTTTTAAAAGGTATCTCTATTTACGAATTCCGTTTTTAAGGTCTCTTTTACTTTAATCCATATTTTTCCTATGGTAAGCGATTCGATTAATTCGGCGTAGGTATTAATATAATATTATATAGCGTAATTTATTTTCTGCGCATCGCTTATAAATATTATTTATTTAAATATTTGATTTAATTAATATATATATTGGGAGATATTATTTCCCTTAAATATTACGCTTCCTTATATATTAAAAAGCGGTAATGGTAATCGGATTATAATATATTGGTTTATTTTATAAAAACTATATTAACCAATATTAAATATTATTTTTATAAATTGGCCGGGGGATGGCATTTGTTTTATCCCTTAAAATATTAAAAAAACGTTTGTATTATATTTTGCCCGGGGTATTAGTATAATAAAAGTTTTTAATAATGGGATTTTAAACGAGGAAGGGTTAAAAGGCAATCGTTTAGTTTTTTATTTGCGTGGTAAGATTTAAGCTTTGTTGGCGCTTTTGGGTATTTTTATTTTCGAAGATCGTTTTTGGGCCTAAGGCCTATTTATAAGGCGTTTTTTATTTTCCTTTACCGTAATAGTATTTTGGTAAAAAAGCCTTCGCCGCGCCTTACCTTAAAAATATAATATAGTAAATTTAAATGGTGGAATAATTTTTTAAGAAATAAAATAATTTATAAAAGATTAAAAAGATTATAAAAGTTAGGATTTAAATAGGTTTTTAAAGGGTAATACAGTATAGGATTATTTTTCCTTAGCCTTAGGCTTAAAAATCGTGAACGGTCCCTTAAAATTAAGGATAATAATAATGGTAATGCTTTTTAGGCCTTTTAAGTATAATCGTGGGATTTTTATAGTTCGAAATAGGGAACTTATATAATTTTTTTAATAATTACCTTCCCATTTTCCGGGTATTAATATTATTCTTTCGGGGCCTTAATAGGTTTTATCCCTTATATTCCGCGCCTCGTACTAAAAAATCTTAGGCTTTATAAATATACCGCTTTACCGTTCTCCTTAATCGCCTTACCCCTTATTATTAATTAATCCGTTCCTGGTAATTATTAGCTTGCCGGCTTTTTATAAGGCCGGGCGTAATATTGGTTAATTTATTTAGGCTAAAAGGCCTCGCCTTATTTTCCCCTAAACTCCAAACCTTTTATAATTTCCTTACCGTATATTTATCCCCCCTTTTTTGGCCGCTTTTTTGGGTAAAAAAGATTAGGCGCCCTTAGAAGGGGTAGGGAATTAATTATGGTTTTATAGGTGGAAGCCTTAAAAGTCTGGCGTTTATAATTCTTAAACTATTATAATCGCCATATTTCCCTTTGGTTACGGTCCGATTATAATAAAGCGTGAGACCCTTAAACTTTTCTTAAATAAATTTGGTTTTCGAAATCTCTTTTTCCTTTTTTCTGGCAAGGCTTATATAAAATTACCCTTATATTAAATTCCTTAAAAGGGGATCGACCTTAATTTAAACGGGCGATTTATATTTTTTTAAACCCTTTAAGGGATATTTCCCCTGGTATCCGTTAAATTAGGCACGGGGTTTAATATTAATAATAAAAAATAAAACTTAATTTAAAAAACGGTGGGGGTTAGGCCTTTATTCGAAAAACAATTTAATGATTATAAAAAACGGTATCCATTTTCCCCTATATTTTAAAACGCTTGGTGGCTTTAATCCTTCCTTTTTCTTATACCCTTTAAGGAGCGGCAAAGGTACTTTATAATTCCTATTTTTTATTTACGGGGTTTTAGCCGGGATTATATAAATTATCCTTCCGCTATGTAATTTTTAAAATCCTTCGCAACCGTAATAAGCCCCCATAAACTAAGTCCGGTTATTATATATTTCCTCCTGCTTATAAATAAAATATTAATATTATTTAACTTTGCCTGTTTTTTCCCAAATCGGTTTAAAATGCCTCCGTAATTTCCACCTTAATATTATTATCCCCTTAATCGGAATTACATAAATTATTCCTCCGCTATATAGCTTTTGGGATTTTTTTTATAACCGTAGGTAGGGTTATAATACGGGCCAATTTAGGGGCGCCTTATTTAACCCCTAAGTTTTCGCGGTAATTTTAACCAGCCCTAATTATCCCTTTTCCTTAGAACTTTTTTTAATAATATAAGGGCATTTTTATTATTTTCCCCCTTATTTTAAGTTTAACCGGAATTATATAAATCGCCCCTCCGTTATATAGCTTTTGGGATCCTTTATAATCGTAATACCCTTGGAGCTTAAATTAGGCTTATAAGAATATTCCTTCCATTTAAAAATAAGATTATAATCCTGCTTTTCTTTATACGCATTAACACTTTTAATAATCCCTTTTTTTATTCCTTTTATAATCGAGTAAATAAAGGGTTTTTTATTATATTACGCCTTAATTTTACGCCGGATTTTTATAATACAATGGGGGTTTAATTATTTATTAGCCTTTATTATTTCGCTTATAGGGGTATAATAAGGGTGTATAATTTTATTTAATATTTAAAGCTTAATCCCTTTTTAATTTTCCCATCGTAATTATATATACGCTTTTAATCGGCACCGGGCCCATTTCGGAATCGAATTCCCGTTATTTGGCTTTGGCCCTTATGGGTTTATAATACTATTAGGGTAATCCTATGGCGCCGTAAAGCTTCCGCATTATTTTTTTTTTTAAGGATATATTCCCTGGTTCCTTTATAATAATAAATCGTTTAAAGTATAAATAATTAAATTCCGAAAGGCTTTTAAATTCCGTATATTATATAGGTTTACCCAGCTTTATTTATTATTACCCTTAATTTATCGTGCTTATTTTATTCTGGGGGTAATTAATTTTTAGCCGGATATTATATTTTTATTATTATGGGAAAAAAACTGCCCCCCCTAAAAAATACAGTTTACGCGATTTCTTAGGTTTTTATAATGTAATATATTAATCGGTTTTTAGTTTTATTATAATATAAATATCCGTTTCCGCTTTTTATAATATAAATATTATAAATTCCTTACCGGTATATTATAAAAGGGTTTTTCCATTTTAATGCGGTAATTTCCGCGGATTTTTATTTATGCTTATTAATATAATTCCGTATAATATTATTCCTTAATTATAATTATTAATCCAAATTAATTAGGGGAAGAGAATGGTAAAGGAATTCCTTAAATTTTAATCCTAAAAAACTCAGGCTTATTACCGAAATTTAAATTTATAAATCCTGGTTAAATTTCCAGAAAATATAACGGGGAATAGGTTTAATAATCTCGCTATATGGTCGGTGTTTAAAACCAAGCTATTTGGTTTGGTTAAACCTTTAATTGCCTATTTAGGAGCGGTAACATTTTAGAAAATATAAAATAATCCTGTACAGAATTATTCCTAAACGATAATATAATATTTAGGGGGAAAATATAATGTATTAAATAATAGTTGTATTTTTATAATTAAATTTCTGCCGCCATGGTTTATTGCCCTTTTAAAAGTCCCATAAATCCCGGGGGTCCTTCTGGCTTTTTATATAATCCTGTACAGGATTATTTTAAGGCTTTAAACTAGTTATTTAAGCAATTGCGCCGGGCGCCGGTCTTTGGTACAAATGCAGCGGGGGATACCTCCGGCACCGCTATAATATCTCCAAGTTTAATACTTGCCGCCTTTTTTATAATTACCAAAAAAAATAACGAAGAATAATACGGCAAGAAGCTCCAGCCCTGGGAATATATATTCCTGGCGGGTATAAACGCGTACCCAGCTGTCCTAATTGGTGGCCAAGCCATAATACTAGGAGACCGTTATCGAGCGATTAAATAAGGAGCTTTTATATTATTACCCAAGATTTAAGTTTTTAAACGAGCGGATATTTACGAGAAAATTAAATCCGAATTATTAATCCACAAAAGTATATTAAAACCTCCTTTACGGTTTTTCCGCGATTACTTTAAATATAATATAATAGAAGAGTTTAAATAAGTAAAAAAGCTTTACCTTAAAAGCCACGGTATGGTGTATATTTGGGACCAGATTTTAATTATAAATATCCTATATTATGCGTAAATATTAAATTATATATAAATATATATTTATAAATTTATTCTTAATAAATATTTAATTAAATATAAGGCACGCCTTATTATTAAAAAAAACCAGGAAATAAAGTATTATTTTAAAAAAACGTATACCGTTATATTAATTATACAAAGTTTCCGTATAATTACCGCCATAGCCGTATATTATAATTTAAATATAATCCAGTATAATATAATTAATATATTTATTTAAGCTATATTAAATAAACCAGTTTATATACGTATGGCGCCAGGGTATAAAACCTATAATTATATTCTTAAATTCCGAAAGGTTATATATGGACTACGCAAATTACCTAAATTATGGTAGGATATTTTTATTAAAAAATTTACCAAATAAGGTTTCGAGCCTATTTTTAATAAACCTTATTATATAATTAAAAATGGATTAATAATTTTTTATTATATGGATAATTTTATATTAATATATTTAAAGGAAAGGAGGACCGAAGCCTTATAATTAGGCAAGGAATTTGGAAAGCGATTCCCTTTTACTGGAGAAAATAACCTTAAATGGTTCTTAGGTATTAAGGTTATTCGCGATCGCGAGAAAGGCCTAATTTGGCTTTTACAGGCCACCTATGCTTAAAAGATTTATCGGTTGGCGGAGTCGAATGGTAAGCTTATTATTTTAATAAGATTAAAACGGTTAATTCCTTATAAGGGAATTATTACTTTAATATAAATCCGCAAATATTAAAAAAAGGTTGGATCGTTAATATATATTACGATTATTACGCGCCTTAATATTATATACGTAACGGTATAATTGGCCAGGTTTTTAATAAACCCAGGGCCAATATATTTTAAAACGGCGGATCGCGTATTTAATTATTTTTTTTATAATTTTAATTAATATTTAAAATTTAATAGCGTATACGATTTGGAAATATTTAATAATGCCTTTTTTGCCGATAATTTTCCAGACCGTAAAAGTACCTAGGCGTATACCATTCGCTTATTCGGAGGCCTAATTATATGGCGCTTTAATAAATAAAATACGGTTACCACCTTTTTAATAAAAGCCGAATTATTAGCGTTTTCCCAGGTATTAAGGAAATCGATATACGTTAATTATATAATTAAAGGATTAGGGATTAAGCTTTTATCCGAAAGGATTCGTATTTAATATAATAATATATAAACGATTTATTTTATTATAAAAAAATACGCCCGTTTTTTAATTTATTTTCGCCATATAAATATATATAATTATTGATTAAGGTAGAAAATGGCCAGGAAAATATTGGATATAATATATATTCCGAGTACGGAAATCTTTACGGATGGTTTTATTAAGCCCTTATAATAACGGTCGTTTTTTTTATTTAGGGAGAGGTTTGGGTTAATTTTAAGGCCTAGAGAATCGTCCATTAAAGAAAAGCCGAAATAAGCAGTTTATTATATAAACTTTAAATAATAAGTTTATTTATAGCCTATTTATATTTTAATTTTTCCATACTTTTAGTTTTTTATATTTTAAATACCAATTATTTTTTATAATTTTATTATAAATAAGGTAATAATTAGTTTATAAATCTCTTATAAGGAAATAATAAGATTAATACGAGGGATTTATAAGATTATTAGCGAGGACTTTATAAATAAAGCTCCGTAATTTTTATTAAATAACCGTATTATAATATTTTAAGGAGATGGGAATTAAAGTAGTAATTAAAAAGTAAATTAAGTAAAAGTAAAAGCTAATGTAAATTATAAAGGCCACTATGGGTATATATTATTAGGAGTAATAAAAATTAAAAATATACAAAAATATAAAAATTAATAATTTTATAAGGCAGTTTTAAAGTAATAGCGAAATAAATTATAAAATTAAATGCGGTAAAGCTTTTTATTCTTTTATTTTAATTTTTTAAGCTCCTTTTTTATTTCCCTTCTTTTTTCTTTTAATTTTTTAATCTTTACCTTTAAATCCTTAACCTTACCCGCGAGGGTGGCCATACGAAGTTTAAAAAGGTTTAATTGGTCCTTTTTTATTAATACCGCCCCGCCAGCGGTGCGCTTTTTTTTTTTAATAAATAACGAAAAGATAAAGGTAGGCCTAATATTATTATTAGTATTAATAAAAGGGTTTTTTCCTTTTTTTTCCTGGGTCCCTAATACGGCACCCTATACGGTATTATTATATATTTTAATATTATCAATATTGGCAGCCTAATTTCGGTTTTAAAGCATATTACGGGCATATTATTAAATATACTTTAAATAACCTATTATAATATGGTTATAACCTTTATAAAAGGAGTATTCGCCAATATTAATATAATTAATATATTTAATGGTGCGTTTATTATCGGTGGTCTGCTGGTTATAAAATACCAGGCCCGGTTTATTTTTATAAGCCTTTATAATTATAAAATAATAAGTATATGATGCCGCGAAGGGGCGGCCAGCGATTAATATACACTTTTAATTAAAGGCGGGCATACCAAATAAACAATAGTTCTTTTTCTTAAAAACCTAGGGCAATATAAGTTAATTTTTAAATAATGCCAAGGGTATTAATAAAAATACTTATAATTTTAACTTTTTTTTTTTAAAAAAGGCAGTACGCCTTTATTCCCCACGCCTCTTAAAACCTTTTTTATTATTATTAGAAATCTCCTTTCCCTATCCTTTAAAAATACGACGGTATGGTATTATAAAAGGCTGGTTCTTTTTTTAAAAAAAGAGACCACCTCCGCCAGCCCCAGTATTAGGCCCAATAATAATATTCGGAAAGGGTAAAAATATATCCCTAATAATTAATTAAAATAAATTATCCAGCTGGTTAATTAAGCGGATTAATATAGGCTTACCAGGTTCCTAATAAGAACCTTTAAAGGTATTAATAAGGTATTAAAAAAAATTATATATATTTTAAAATATTATTTCGGTTATTTTAATAATAATAATTAAGGTAAATGGGTATTATTAAAATATTAATAAAAATAAAAAAAATAGGTAATGGAATAATAAACTATTTTAAAAGGTGTTTAATTATTATTTAATATATTATTATAATAAAGTTATATTATTATTATAAAGGAGTTTTTATTATATGGGAAAAAACTGTGGGAGTTTTTAAAAGGTGGGTGGCCTATAAATATTCGGCCAATTAAAGCCTTATAATGCACCAGTTTTCTGCGAATCTCGAAATAAGGTTATTATAAAAATATATAACCGTTATAATATCCCTTATTATATATCTTTATAACTCCTTTATACTTATAAAATTATTATTATTTAATTCCCCTTTATTTTATTATTTAGGAAATACTAATATGGTACGGATAAAAAACCAGGAATTAAGGCAAATATTAATACGGTATATAATAATTGTTTATTTTTATACTGCAGTAATAGTTTATATTAAAAATTATGGGAAAATGGAATTATTTTATTAGGCCAGTGCCTGCCTTATATAACTTATTTTACCAAACACCTATAGGAACACTTTAAGAAGGCGCAAAAAGGCCATAATATATAGGACCTTATACATTAAAAGATATATAAATAAGCCTAAAAGGTCTTATTACAGGACCTTTTAAATAATCTAATTACTGTTTAATTGTTTTACGAGAAGTATACTTATAAAATATAGGCAGTATATTAATTGGAATATAAAATAAGGTAAATGGTAAGGGATTTTCTTCCCTATATTATACTCTTTTACCCCGGCCAGGGAGTATAAAATATAATAATGGTATGGTTTTTACCGGTTTCTCCCATACCTTTATTTTAAATGGAATTGCCCACCAATTACGGTTAAGCGACCAGCCTTATATATATATATATATATGCCTGAAGGGGCGTGTTAAATACGCCACTGCGTGTTCGATACGCCATTACTGCGTGTTCGATATACCACTATTGCGTATCGACTGCGCCATTACATATCTACGGCGCCAATACGTATTAAATACGCTATCGCGTATTTAATACATTATGGCATAAGATACGTTATCGCGTATTTTGTACGTAATAGGTACATTTATGTATATGACTTATAAATGTGTACGGCGTAACAGGGGCAATGATAACGCTATAAATAGCTTCCCCATACGCCCTTCCAGTACACAACAACAATACTCACACAACCACCAGTCAACCTCATTATGCCACCTTTACCAATGACCTAGTTTGACCTCTTATATTTAACATTACCTTGCCTTTGTTAATGAGACCACGAATCTAGAAGTTGAGAAGAACAACAGGAGTCACTGAATCGTGGCGGATCACACAAGGCTTCACGTGGTAGTTTGACATGCCAGCAGCATAGGTGGAGGTGGATGACAATTGGCTGGTTGGTTGGATGCGGGAGGGATACGAGGTGCCAGTGGGAGAGCATGACAAGAGGGAGGAGTTTTATTGGTGCGATTTAGGTGGGGCATGTCTGATATCACAACATCTGCGTGCTGCGAACTGTCGTGTAGGGAGAGGCTTACGTACCCACGGTTTGAGCCCTGTTTGTGCTTTGGGTTACCAAGACAACGGTGCTATCTGTGAGACAGTAACTTGTTTCGGGAATGCACTGTGATTTTGAGCAGAATATAGCGACATACACGGTGTTAGAGATTATAAAAAACCGGTACAGAGGTTGTGCCATGGGTAGATACTACTCCGCGCGCTAACATGCATCCAGGGACTGTGCCAAGGCGGACCCCCAGCTGTGGGCCTGGATTGCGTAGAAGCATTCGCCCCGTACTTTCCATTTTCGTCTCCTCCAAGCAGAGAGACTTTTAGCAGCTCCGGGCTTACCATCACCACCAATTTCTCTTCTCATTCAATTCCTTCATTGACTTTTGTTTGCATGTTGTAAAACGCCCTTCGCTGTCGCTTCAATTCGACCTTTAATAGTCTCTCGCTAAGATACGTCGCCGCTCCGTCAATTCGCTACTCACGATTTAGTATCGCGTCTACTACTTCCGCCTCCCCCTTTTTACTTTCCTAGCCGTGCCTTCCTATCTCGTGTCGGTTATCAATCAACTATCAGAGTGTCACCCTAAATTCCTTATCTCTGCTAAACACCCCGGCTCGAACTTTCTGAATTGGGTTTCATTTCACCTCTTTTCTATTCACCCGTGCATTGCGAATGCTCGGGGCAATCGTCACGCAAACCTAACGGCACAGGGCAGCTTATCCCATTGAACATCCTGTCACATCTAGCCTCATGGGAAAACGATGTAGGCGGAATCCTTCCTCCCTATTAAGAACCTTCTGCATGTGGAGAAGCTAACGATGCATTTCAATACGAAAAGGGAGATGGGGTGTCATTCTCGACGCCGGATCCTCAGGTACACGAGTGTACGTCTACAAGTGGAAAGATCCAGCGAAGCAACAGAAGGATGTCGACGACGATGAGCTACAATCTCTCCCAAAGCTGAAGACCAAGGACGAGTGGACGAAGAAGATTCGACCTGGCATTTCGTCATTCGGTGCACACCCAGAAGATGTCGGCGACGAGCATCTCAAACAACTTCTCGACCACGCCCTCTCGATCGTACCCGAGGACAAGATTGTTGACACGCCATTCTTTCTGATGGCCACTGCCGGTATGCGCCTTCTCCCACAGGGCCAGCAACATGACATATTAGACCAAGTCTGCACATATGTGCGCCAAAATACTCAATTTTCCCTTCCGGACTGCAGCCACCAAATCCGGGTCATCCCAGGCGAGACGGAAGGATTGTATGGCTGGATAGCGACGAACTATTTGCTGGGAGGATTTGACAAACCCGAAAGCCACAACCATGGAAAAGGTCACCACACGTACGGATTTCTTGACATGGGCGGCGCCTCCGCACAGATTGCATTTGCACCAAACTCAACCGAGGCTGAGAAGCATGCTAATGACCTTAAACTCCTGCGCCTCCGCAAAGTTAGCGGCCAGGCAGATGAGCATCAAGTATTTACTGCGTCATGGCTTGGTTTTGGTGTCAACCAAGCTCGCGGCCGATATGTCGATGCTTTGGAGGATAAGTATGAAGGTGGTGAAACAGAAATTCCAGATCCTTGCATGCCAAGGGGTCTTCGAACTACCCCCCAGGGCGACCTAGTTGAGTCCGCATCTGTAGACGGTGGTATCACCCTCGCCGGAACTGGCAAGTTCGGCAAGTGCTTGCTCGACACATACCCGCTTCTCGGGAAAGATGCACCGTGTGAGGATGAGCCATGCCTGCTTAACGGACAACATGTTCCAGCTATTGATTTTGACGTCAATCACTTCATTGGAGTTTCGGAATATTGGCATACGACTCATGGTGTGTTTGGAGGCTCGGGAAACAAGGCTTACGACTTTAACACCTACCAACACCATGTCATCGACTTTTGCAGCCAAAACTGGGAGGATATTGAAGAGGCCGTTGCTACCCACAAGAAAGCCAGTAAAAACAAAAAGGAGATCAAGAACGCACAGGAGGCTTGCTTCAAGGCCTCGTGGCTGACGAACGTGCTACATGATGGCATTGGTATCCCCCGGGTAGGGATCGAACACACCGGACCGCCAGGCCTGAATGCCTCCCAGGGCGTGCTTGAAGATGCTCAGGACACCGGCTTCCTCGACCCCTTCCAGCCCGTGGACGAGATTGATCATATCGAGGTGAGCTGGACTCTTGGTCCTATGGTGTTGTATGCTTCGGGACAGGTTCCACCGACAGGCTCATCGCTGGCAGTTGGTTTCGGAAGCAATGTCAAAGACAAGATCCCCCCCGATTTCCAGCATGCGGGCTCGAACTACACACTTGGGACGCCCGAAGACGACGGTTGGAGCGACGCAGCGGACGACATCATCGAGACAGCGACATCATCCGGCGGCCCCAGCTTCCTGTTCTTCATCCTAACCATGCTTATTCTGGCCTTCCTCCTCAGGCACCGTGAGAGGCGGCGTAGGATATTTGGTTGGATTGGCATGTTCAGTCGCAGGAGGAGAAAGCCCGGTAGCCCGAGGACGGCCTTTAGGAGCGGAACGCTTGCCATTGCAAACAAGATATTTGGGCGCAGCTCCGCGGGTTATGAGCGTGTTATGGAAGAGGGCGACTTTGCCCAGTTCGAGCTTGGCGACGTAGAATCGGACGATAGCGATCATTCCGGTAGCAGCGAGGGGAGCCGTCTGGGACAAACGTCTGGCCTGGCCACTCCTACCCTCAATATGGACGGGAGGTTTGACGACCCAAGAAAGGGACTATCTGGATTCGACCGTAGTGGGCTTGCTGTTAGGACCGAGAGCCGGGAACGGTTGGTTCCACCACACATGCTGAGTGCAGGTCGTAGGAGCAGAGCAACCAGTCCGACACGCATGAAGAGTTCGTTGGCACCTACATACGAGCACGACTAGCACCCCCTCGATGGGTGGTCTGCTCATAAACAATTTCCCTTCTTCGAGTCCTCCAGGCAGGAACCTTTTGCTTTACCCGGACTATTTTACCTTCAGTATAGATACTAATTGGCTAATGTTTTTCAACTTCCAACCCTTTCTCTTCTATTTTTCTTTCGAGTATATTTTTTCGGGCAAGCACTTCGTTGGTGGAACTAGAAGCAGGTACTAGGGAGAAGTCACAAAGAACGACGCCTGGCAGGAAGTTGGGGCATCCAAAACACACGAGACGAGCAAAGTATAGCAATACAAAGGCATTTGTTTTGCGGCTTTTCTTCTTCCTTCATGGCTGGCGTGTTGATTTGTATCGGCGCAACCTGTATATATTATTGGGACAGATAAGCTTAGTGACAAGCATTCTGGAACGAAAATGAGCTTCATACAGTGCCGTTTCTTGAATTATGGAATCTAGAATATCGCTACGTTTGACAAACAAAAAGGCGCCCTTTTGATGGGCCTGGCTTCAATCTTGTTGCCTCTCGAGAAAGCCAGGGTCCCTTCGTATCTTCGCTTCGAACTTCTGCCACCAATCTTGGAAAGCCTTCAGGGGTATTACCTCGACACCGCTTATTTGTTGGCTGTGGCTGGCAAGGTTATTGAATGCGTTCGTGATGATCCTCTGTGCAAGCTGCAGTGTCGTAGCTCCTCCAGCTGCCCCCCCAGACGGTACTAGAGCATCGCTCGGACTGGGGGTGGCCGAACTTGCTTTTGCCTCGGCAACCTTTTGGCTGACGCTCCCTTCGTCCTCCACGGATATTCCAACGGCCACCAACCCGCCTGTGGCCTGGGTACTAGAGACCTTGAAGATGCCGCTTTCCTTGCCGTGTCCGACTCCTCCTATGAACTTGAAGCTCTCGGGTGGAAATGTAGGTCCCGACAATGAGATGTATATCGCAGCCGCCTTCCCCTGTGGTATCTGGTCGACTTGTCCCGGCAGGAGGAATATGGAGAGGTGAGAGAAGGGGTGGGTTGGGTTGGAATGAACGTGGTAGGTGAAGCTGCCGTTCGCGGCGTCGAAGCTTGCGGGCTGGACTACGAGTGGGGAGCCGGCCGGAAGAACACCGAAAAGCTGGGGGAGAATGGACATGTCTGGACTGTGGTTGCTGAGTTAGCATGTTATTAGGCAACGAATGAAAGAATAAAAAGAGCGGCCGGGCAAACCGACGGGTTGGGGGTTTTGCAAATATCAAAGGTCAACTATATGCTCTTTTCTAAACACTAATAATTTGAAGCGACGGCTCTATCTCGAGCAAGCTGTTAATGGCTGGGGTGCTGCTTGGTGCCCCGCGGCAGGAGGCTGCCCGGCCATGACGTTTCTTTTGATAGAAAAATACTCCGATTTGGCAATGGAAGCGCAGTGGCGACCCACTTCTGGAAAAGAACTTCTTGGTGAGCATTACTTCCAATAAATTTACACGTATCCGTACTGTACCTGCCCCAAAACTGTACCGCTACACTGTGTAAAGGGCGCCGCCCTTGACTGTCTTCGCACGAACGACCTCACTGGCATGCTGTGCAACCCTTTGAGGTTGCCAATATGCCTCGGTTTAGGCATTTCCCCGAAAGCATTTGGGGAAGTGGCAGGAGACGGACAAACCCAGCACTGCTGGAAGCTACTATCGTGGCAATACGCACATAAGAGGTCCCTTTGGTCCCTCACGGTCGGAAAGCACCGATCAAGTGGTCCACACTGCTAGCAGCCTGGATGGAGGAGCTACCATCATCCGGCCAATTGGGACATATGAAGGAATGATCCAAGGAGGCAAGGGAATGTGGTGTTGGAATGGAACAGTGATGCACCCTGGGAACGATGTTTATTGATGGTGTTGTAGCTATGTATCTGCTTCTTCCTTTGCCAGATGGCAGAACTGCTGTCCTTTTATGACCTATTTTGTATTACATAATTTTCAAGCCACAGTGGTGAATGGGCTTTAAACTGCTTATTTTGACATTCCTGAGAAGAGGGTAATGAAATATCTGATATGACTAGGACATGAATATATAGGGATATCTGGCCATCCATCTTCTGAGACCTGGACGGCTACCTATGCTGCACATCGCCCCAAGTCGCATGAACACCATCTTCCTTTTTCGCCTCTGGAGATCCTTGCACGCGTCTACGCTAGTATTGACCATTTTTGATTATCTAACTGTAGGTACAAAGAACCCTACCTTCATGTCATTGTCTCGACCCTGATGAACCAAGACATACACGCCACCATTAAGCTGGTAAAAAACGCGCACGTGGCGGGGCTAACAAATACCTAGGATTCCTCACCAACTAGGAAGTACTATACTACCGAAACGGTGCGAAAAAAAACCTACCTTAATACCGTATCATATACCAAAGCTGGACGAGATGGCAGCCAGGAAATACACCAATCTGGAGCTCGTCAAGAGGGTGGATTCGTATGTAGTATCTGCATGGGCTGGCTGTCTTTGCCCCCCCTCTAAAGCCACTGATGCACGTTGGCTGCCTATACTCCATCCCGTCCGCATGCTCGGATGTCCTAGTTGGGAAATTCCACATGGAGGACGATGAGCTGGGTATTTACCACACCAGACACTGACATGACGATTTCCCCATTTAGATTCCCCCATGAGGACAAGGAGCCCGAGAAATATGCCGAGATGATGGAAAACATCGCCGTCTTCACCTGGAAGGACCCGGCTGGTAATGATGTTCCACTCGGCTATGCTCTCAAACACGTCTTCGAGAGGATCAAGCAAACGCCAGAAGAGTTCAGGGGTGAGATGGTAGAAAAGCCAATCGCTGGACCTTCCACCAGCTTCAGTCTCTTCTTCAACGGAGTCACCGAGCAAGAGAGGACCAAGAAAGCCATAACCCTGACTGAGCACCTGAGGGACGAAAAGGCCTTCACCCTCCTCAGCGGTTGGAGGAACGAGCTCTGGCCCTGCTACGGCCCCGACGGAAAGGAGACCCTCTTCAGCATGGAGCGCTGTTCCATCGGCCTTCTCGGGCTCAACCGCTACGGAGTCCACATGATGGCATACATCAAGGACGATAGCGTCCCCTACGGAATGAAGCTCTGGATTCCCAGGCGCGCCAGGAACAAGAAGACATGGCCCGGAATGCTCGACAACACGGTCGCCGGTGGCCTCATGACGAACGAGGACCCGTTCGACTGCATTGTCCGCGAAGCCGACGAGGAGGCCAGTCTCCCCGAGGCGGTCGTCAGGGGTAGCGCAAAGCCCGCCGGCACCGTCACCTTTGTCTACCTGACCGGGTCCGGAGCTGGCGGCGAGAATGGATACGTCTACCCCGAGTGTCAGTTCCTCTTTGATCTCGAGCTCCCCACCGGAATCGTGCCTACCCCTAAGGACGGCGAGGTGGAGGAGTTCCTTCTCATGACGGTGGACGAGACCATGGCATGCCTCGCGAACGGCGAGTTCAAGGCTAACTGCGGGCTGGTCATGATTGACTTCTTCGTGCGCCACGGAATCGTGACCAAGGAGAATGAGCCAGACTTTGACAAGATTTACCGGCATATGCATAGGAAGCTGCCTTTCCCTGGTCCTCAGCAGGCATATGAGAAGTAGGCTTCGAGCCTCGGATCGCATCAAGACGGGAAAGTGGGTGCTTGTAGTAGCTGTAGAAGCAGTGGCGGACGTGAATTTGAAAGCCAATCACGGACTGGGAAGGAAAGCAAACCTTAGATAGGATCTCATGGGTATTATTGGGCAACGAAGAAAGTTGCTACAGAAAAGACAAATCGAATGCGACCGATTTTCCCCGAAATTCCAAAAGAACGCCTCCCAACCGTGAACTTTTCAGAACCTTTTTGTTATGCACCATGAATGAAGACACCATGTGTTTCCTTGTAGAACCTCTCGACACAACTTCCAGGCGATGGGGGTTTATTTTCGGATGAGGAGGTATGTGTACTCGACTCGCAGGGAGGTGAGCTTCTTGTATGGGCCTTCGAGGCACATGAGCAGTCCTCCGAAAGAGAGGTATGCGGCACTACAATAACCCATTGTCAGTAACGTCTAGAGCTGTCGCGTTGAAAATGGCTTCATTCCACCTACATCGAGCTCTGGTCCTCTCCCTCGACAAACTTGTAAATCTTGCCCCGGCACACATAGTCAAAGTTGTCCGCCAACGATGGTTCGGGTGGGCCTGTGCGTGCCTGCTCGCGCCAGCCGACGCCCTCGTCCTTGCTTCCGTCCGGAGACAGCGACGTCGCAAGGACGATGTAGAGCTCCTCGCCGACCGCGCATGGGAACAGCTCAATGTTTATGTCGAGCTCCATCGTGGTCTGCCCGCCGAGAGATGTGCATGATAAACGGGCGACTCGGTCGTACTTGCTCTGGTCGTATGCTGTAATCTGGAACCTGTCTTCGTAGAGATGCGCGTCGCTTGTAACGCCTGCCATTGTGCCGATTAGATGAACTGCTGAGGTTTCTGTGATAATTTTAGGACCCTGTGAAAAACGATGCTAGCGAAAGCGATTTAGGTGATTACGGTTGATCTATGTAAACTCGGTGGTCTGTAATGTTTTTAATTGTTGGACTGGTTACCTTTTTTCTCTTTTCTTTTTTGGCTGACCAAGTTTGGAGGCATAGATTGGCTGGCAGGCAAAATTAATCCTAGGCATGCGGGACGTTTGATAAGGCGAAACATGCTGACTCATCGCCTTATCAGATCCACTCGCCCATGCACCGGCTGATTCGGGCAGCTTGCGAGCCTTTGGTACCGATATCGAGATTATTCACCAGATATTTCGAGAAGTAAATCCTACGCATCCCCAAGCATGTGAAAGTTCTATTATGTCCTAAAACAGTAGGCTCCTGCGGTTTCGACGCGACCATCTACTGACGGTCGCCCATCCTCGAACCACTTTCCCAACAAAAAATCACTTGCTTGTCCTTCCGCCTCACCGCTTCCCCGATGAGTTTGCGACAACATAAATCATCCGTCAACGTCCCCTCGGTCCCTCAAAATAAAAGTGCCGCCTAGAATTTAGATTCCTTGACAGCCCATTAGCGTCCTTCCCAAGAATGCACCCGAAAGCGGTCCCAATCCAAAAACCAAGATGGCGTTCTCCAGTCTTCTAGGCAGCGGTGACAGGCGCCGAAGCAGTAGTCGTTCCGCAAAGTCGTTGAATAGCGCCGGCCAGGCCTCCGTTGCGACCCCGTCGGCTTCCACGTCCCCACTACCGCCAGACAACCCCCCCGACTATATCGCCGACGAGGCCCAACTTGCTGCTGTGGACGATGATCCCCCTGATCTGCGCGAGTTGAATAACTGCCTCGATGCTCTTGCCGTCGTGTTTCCGAACGTTCAGATCGAGGTATTCCGGGAAATGCTGAGCTCTTTTGATGGCGAATCTAGGCTATTCGTCGTTGCCGATGCGCTGCTAAAGAACCAGGTATCATGGGTCAAGGGAAGGTGGAGGGTGCCAGACACCGTCACAGGTGGAGGCATCACGATAGGGGGAGAGTGCGAGGATGAAATACCCAGACCAGGCCCAGGTACAGAGCCTGCAGTCCCGCGGTCGGAAACATTCCGAAATCCAAAGTATAAAATAGGGGTGAAGGACTTGGCGTGGCAGGAATTCAAGGGTCTGTCTCGAAGCACAATACATGCTGTCCTAGCCGAAAACAACTACGATTATCTGTCTTCTAGGAGGGAACTCGTTCGCCTTAGCCAGAAGTCTTGGAGGTTTACAATATCAACCTTGTTCCTACGCCGACGGACACCCGCTGAAGAAGCTAAGGACACGGGAGCTCTGGTGAACTGGAGGTCAACGGGAAGGGGTTCGATCGAGCCAACTCTCAAGAGTACGGGAAATACGGAACTGGACCGGGAGCTTTTCCAAGCAGTTGTCGAGCCGTTGCGGACCGAACAGAGAGCAAGGGCGCTGGCTGCAGACCAGGAGCTTGCTGTGAAGCTTAACAACGACGAGGCCGAAGAGGCAAATGCTCTGTTTGAGTGCGCGTGTTGCTACGCAGACGTCGCATTTGAGGAGCTCTGTTCGTGTTCAGGCCAGGAGGGCCACAATATTTGCTTCCGATGCGTGCAACATTGCGTTTCCGAAGCCGTATTTGGGCAGGGCTGGAGGTCGGTCGACGATGCACACGGTACGCTCAAGTGCCTAGCTGTCGACAGCTCAGAGTGCTCAGGTCTTGTTCCCCGCGACCAGCTGTTGCGAGCAGTGACGAGCCAGAAGGAAGGTTCCGGCATAATGAGACGCCTAGACCAGAGGCTGGCAGACATGAGTCTTGCTTCCAGTGGTCTTCCTCTCGTCCGGTGTCCATTTTGCGACTACGCCGAGATGGATGACATATACCTCCCATCGGCTCGGAACACGCTCCGAATCAAATCCCAGACACTCCGTGTCCTTGTTGCCTTTGCAATGGTCTTGTTTGCCGTCATGCCACTCTCGGTGTCGCTCGTTGTAGGACTTCTATTCTTCCTCCTCCACAACATGCCCCTATCCCCTCCCTCGGCCGTAAGTCCAGCCTCGCCGTCGCACCCACAAGAAGCACAAGAACAACCCAAACTCATCTTCCCGTCCACCGTCGCCCTGGAGCTCCGTGCGTCCATAACACGTCACCTCCGTCGCCAGCGGGGTCTGCGCTTCACCTGCCTCTCACCTGCATGCGGGCGCTCTTCTTGTCTCTCGTGCCAGAAGCAATGGGCCGACATCCACGTCTGCAACGAGTCCGCACTCATCAAGCTGAGGACGAAGGTGGAGCAGGAGATGTCCCTCGCCATCAAGCGCGTCTGCCCGAAGTGCAACACCTCCTTTGTCAAGTCGAGCGGCTGCAACAAGCTCACCTGTCCCTGCGGGTACAAGATGTGCTACGTCTGCCGCAAGGACATTGGGGGCTGGCAGGAAGGGTACTCGCATTTTTGCCAGCATTTTAGGCCTGAAGGGGACGGGAGCAAGTGCCAGTCCTGCGACAAGTGCAATCTCTGGCAGGCCGAAGACACCGAGACGGTGCTGGCAAGGGCAAAGGAGAAGGCGGAGGCGGAGTGGAGAGCAAGGGAGGGCAGGGAGCTCGATAACACCGAGCGGCGATTCCTGGATGCTTCCATCCCGGCCGCTGAAGGTGGGTTCCTGGGCGGCCTGTTTGCCAGTGGAAATGTCCCCTCTCTAAGCGAGTTTTGCGACATGATCATTGAGGGTTTGTTTGTCTGAAAAATCATCTCACCATTTGCTCTGAGGAGCAAAGGCACGGAAGGGAGGGAATAGCGTTGTATTTTTGTCTTCGCTGTTTGGCTATTTCATAAGCATCTGCTTGCATCATTGTTTGGAGTTTCTTGTCCTGTTTTACTCTAGTTTCCATGTCGTCCCAATTCTCAAACTGGCGGATAGCGATCTAGATAGGATGTTTACACGGCATGGGCGGCGGTTTCCGGGTGGGTTTGGGGTGGGTGTCTTCACAGGACGGTAGAGTAACTAGATACCCAATAGTACCAAAATAGAACACAACAATAGCACTATTAAATCGTCATGATGGTAAATAATGTGCCAATCCCCAATATCTCTTTCCCTTTCGACAAGCCGGGACGGTTTGTAGCTTGTCTTGCCATTTCATCTGCCGGCTCGACGTGTCTGACTGCTGCCCCATGGGGTGTTTTACTTCATTCGCCTCTCACTACCTACCCGGCTTGCCCACGACACCAATCTATCCTGCCGGTTTTCGATATGGGCCAAAATGTCGTTGACGCTCTAGCTAGTCTGGTATCGATAGATGACCCTGATCTACAGCGACGTGGGCATTACTACTCCGACCGAGTGTTTCTCGCTGTTTGGAATAGCGCCGTGCGAAAGTGAGCGCAAGCCGAGGCTAAGAATTGATATTGATAATTGACATGTTATATAACGCTTTTCGACCGAGATCCCCGCTTTTTGAACCAGTGTTGGGCGCCAACAACCGGCATGATGGAGAACCTGCAGGCTAACTTGTTAAGTAAGTGGTGGTGTTCTTTGTCTAAACGGCCGTGAACGAGATTTCGAAACACTGTAAGGACCACCACACTCATGACACCAGCCAGATTGACCGCCACGACTTGGTCGGTATAACTCGCCGCGAATCTTTCGGTGGATACGAAGAGGTGGCTTGATGTGAGTCTGCGACGAGTTCTAGGTGGAAGGGTGCCGTGTTGGTAGTATAGCATGACGGGAGGGTGGGAGTATGGACGGCGGTGGCCACTTGGGATTATTAACGCCTCATTTTGCTTTTCCCTTTTCCCTACTACATCGCTAAACCACTATTTCCTCGGCACTAGAGAATTAAATATTAGGCAGTAGTAGGTTCTGAAAGTTGTAACACCAGCCACATCTGCACAGCCATACCAAGCTACAGGTTCAAGAATGGCGGAGCACTAGCCGCATATGATGTAGTTTCGCAGCCTAGAACAGAGTAGTATTTATTGCTCACTCGCCGACTGGATACTCTATACCAGGCTTGCATAAAGCCAAAAATCGTTAACCTCCACCTCAAACACTAAGGACTCATAACCATTTCTCTCTCAACACCAACCAATGTCGCCCCCCCACCCCCGAGCGAGTCGCCTAAAATGAAAATTGAAGAAATAACCTCATCGTCACCTCCATCCCAAACATCACCACCCCCAGAGCCTCCCAGGAATATGGATGCAAACGCATTCGCCCCCCAGCTACCCCCCCTGGTAAGCTCGTCCCGCGAGAAATCCATGGACCAGCTAGTGAAAGAATTCCAATCCACCCCCTTATTCATGACCGAACTCCCCATCCCCGATGACAACGACGGGGAAGAAAACACAGCAATCGAAGCCCTGAAAGCTCTCCAGTCTGAAGGAACCCCCCTGGAAAACGCGGCAGACTTTAAGGAGCAAGGAAACGAGCACTTCAAGGCCAGGATCTTCAGCACCGCGAAAGAGATGTACACGAAGGGAATCGACATTCTCACTCTTGAAGGGCGGAAAAGAGCCCTAAGGGAGAAGGTGAGACTTAAGGAGACGTCAGGAGGAAAGGACTCGGAAGCACCAGCACCAACGGCAGTGCCAAGAATGCAAGACCCTGCTCCCCGCGCCAGCGACAAAGCTGCCGAGAAAGAGCTCGAAGAGATGGAAGAAGACACCGAGGAGGTCACGGCGTCGCAAAAGAATTTGCTGGAAACCCTCCTCACCAACCGCTCGGCCGTACATCTCGAACTCGGCAACTACCGTTCCGCAACCCAAGACTGCGCAGCCGCTCTCCGCCTAAACCCAGGCAACATGAAAGCGTACTACCGCTCTTCCCGGGCCTTACTCTCCACCTCCCGCATCTCAGAAGCAGACGACGCATGCGCTCGCGGTCTTGCCCTCGATCCAGACAACAGGGCTCTCAAATCCCTGGCCGAAGAAATCACTGCCAAAGCCAAGGAAATCAATTTGAAAACTCGGGCCGAGAAAGAGAGGTTAGCTCGTTCGCAGCAAAAGGGCATGCTCGTCGAAGCCGCTCTCAAAGCTAGGGGCATAAAAACACGGACAACAGACCAGGCCCCGGAGATGGAAGACGCGCGCATGAAAATGGTTCCAGACGAGCACGATCCAACGTCCACCCTCTGCTTCCCCGCCGTTTTTTTGTATCCGACGAACCTGGAAAGCGACTTCGTCAAGGAGTTTCACGAGGAGCAGTGCTTAGCAGATCATCTGAGCTACGTGTTCCCCTTGCCCTGGGATTCAAAGAGAGAATACACGCTAGATAGCGTGGAGTGCTACATGGACAGCCTGGCAGGAGGGCTCATCAAGGTGGGGAAGAAACTGCCGTTGCTCAGGATTTTAGGAAGTGGGAAGGTGGAAGTCGTGGACGGGGTGGTTAGGCTGTTTGCGGTTCCCAAGGCGAAAGCTGAGTCTTGGGTCAAGGAGTATAAGGAGAAGAGGGCTCTGGAGATGGAGGATCAGAGGCTCAAGAAGCGTGTGGCAAAGTCATAAGGGGGTTTCCTCATGTAAATACATCGGGTTACGGCCCAGGCCACAGGTAAAAAGCTGGGGGGAGCGCCATGGCGCCAAATTCAGTTGATGCTTCGTGGACTTAACTTAAGACCTCGTTGATTTAAATCTAAACCCCAAAAATTCGCCTCTACAAATGCGATAGGGCGTTGAATATCCCAACTTCCCAAACATAATCTCAACCTAAGAACTGTAACGTGCGACTAGCGCTATCCCTACATCAAGACCCCATTCGAGATATTCCACCAAAAAGCGGCTCCCAAACTCCAGGAACTGGCCTTCTTTATGCAATTTCCCGTCCGAGTCGGGCCAAGTTGGTTAGTACGTGTTGAAAAACAAAAGGAAACACCTGGCTCACCCCCAGCATGCCAAGCTTGACGCTATTCGCCGGTTGCCCGAAGTGTCTAAGTGGTTACAAATTTGTCTTGTGTTGAAAGCCAAACAAGTAGATTGAGAAGCCAAAATGGGAACAAGAAAAGGCAATAATAACAGCTTAAACGAATATGGAGGGGATCATGTCTCGGATAAAGTGTGTCTAAAGTGTGTAGGGAAGTACGTACGAGCTGCTTGGAGGTGAGTGCTTTTTTCTGCTTTTTCTCATGTTTATGACCAAATTCTTTTATCCAATAGAACACAGGGAACCATAACGTATTGATATCTGTCGCATATTCCAACCAAAGAAAGATACTTAGGCAAGTATCTTGCCAGATGAGGCAAAGGAACCTCCTCTCCTCCTCTTGCTCCTTCTCCTTGTCGAGTCCTTGCTCTCCTTCCTCTTCCTTCTGGAGGCGGCCCAGCTGGAGCCTTCTCGGACAGCATCATCCCCATCCCCATCTTCGTTGGCGCTGCCATCATGGCTGTCGGCAGCGCAGTTGTGGCTGCCTTCGTCATGAGCACTGGTGCCCGAAGTCGTGCTGGTCTCCTTGCCGTCGCGGTCCCGTACGCTGAGGTTTAGGAGCAGCAAGGCCGCATTGCTGTCGGCCCCACCATCCCGAAATTGCTTCCGATCCTGGCACGAACGATCGCCAGGACTGTTTGGGGACAGAGTAGGTGGCTCGGGATCAGAGAAAAACCGAATGTCAGGGCGCCGTGGAGGGGGAAGTGACGGCCTTGTTGGATGTTGATTTAGCTCTTGTTCCCTCTGGGCGGCACACATGGCAACTGCCATTACTGCCGTGCTTCTAATGTCCGAAGTATCACCTCTTTGCGGCTGTCTTTGAATTGGCTTTGAATGTTGTTTAGCTGTGGTCGCGGTTGCGTTGGTACTCCCCAGAGAAGGAGGCTTTGCGGGTGACCAGCTTGGTCGTGGAGATGGAGAGCTATGAGAAGGTCCTACAAAGTATGTAGTATCGCTGCTTCTGTGTATGGTAGCCGGTTGGTTGGGGTGAGGAAGTCGTGGTGGATCGGCGACTGCACGCACAGCATCAAAGGGGGGTCGGGCTGGGGGATAGTGGCTCGGCCCTGTACTTGGACGTTCTCTCCCGTCATTCCACGGCATAGGTGAGCATCGGGGAATAGCACTCAGCATAGGGTTAGCTCCGGTTCCAATATTGTTGGCCGGCTGGCTTCTACAGTGTGAGTGACTGGATCCACCACCCAGCTCTGCCCTTTCCTTCATATCGCTGCTCTCGTAGGCTGGGTATCGCGGGTTCGCCGTCGTCCACCCGGAATGGTGCTGCTCTCCTCCATATGTCGGCGTTGATGGGGCTGTTGCTGACCAACTTCCTTGCTGGTGCTTGTATCCTTGACGCCTATCGTAGTATAGCGATGTAGAAGAGGAAGACACTGTTGGATAGCTGTGCTCGCGCTCATTGTCGATACCGGAGGGGCTACCATGCCTTTTACTCATCCAGTCTCGGCTGTATGATCTATGGTTACCAAGCCTCTCATCAAATCTGTACCCATCATCAAAGGGTCCTCCACTCCCAATCGGGTGACCCCTACTGCGGTTTCCGTCGTCAAACCCGGTAATGATGGGTCGAACGCTCGGTCTTGTTCTCGCCAAATACCCCTCCCTCGGGTGGCTCGTAGCCCCAGCCGTGTGGTAACTGCAAACTCTGTCGTAGATTCTTTGCCTTCGTCCCATGAGGCGGCGGGGGCTGCTCGCAGTGCTGCTTTCTGGGGAGGTGGGGCTCGGCACCGAAGAAGAAGCCAAGGACAGATACATCCTCTTGTATCTCTCCGCCTCTGCTCGGGACTCGGCGATTATGGCAGGATCAATGACCCAGCGGCCAAACTCTGGGCTCTCGGGCGGCATGCACATGGAAGGAAAGCCAGGACCGAAGAGGGGAATTAAGGCACCTGCGATTCGGTGGCAGAAAGTGGCACATATTGCCTTGGCGCAGTTGTATGGCATCCAGTAGCCTACACGACAGGTGCTAGGTGAGTGTCAAGTCCGCTAGAAGGGGTGCTGGAATGTTGATTTTTACCTTGAGCCTTAATGGACCCACCAGTGATGCTTGGCGTGATGGTTTTGAGTCCTTCGTTCTGGTTCAGCATCTTGGCCGGTGCTGTCTGTAGACCCGGGTTAGATAATGCTGCTTAAGAACAAGAGTATCTCAAGTTGCCACCGAAGGCCCCTTTTTGATTCGTGCTGGGCGAGTAGTGAAGATAAGGTGTTGTTATTACCTTGGGGTAGTTGAGTGCCTTGAAGAAGTCGGTCATTCGCACCAAACCAACATTATAATCCCATCGCACAGTGTATTCGGTGTCATTTCCGTCAATCTTGAAGTTGTAGTAGAAAACTGTACCCACCCGGTTAGCTTTTTTTTGGTGCGTCGGGAAGGATCGAACCATCCATGGATAGCGAGTGGGTGGATCGCTCCTTCTTACCTTCGAGGCTCTCCCTTCCCGTTTTCTCGAAAAAGTCCTTCTTGCCGCTGTTGTAGGGAATATGCTGACAGCTGTCACGAATACTCCCCAACGTATCGATATGGAACATGTGGATCATGCGCCGGCTTTCATCATCTACATTCTCGTGCGGCCAGAAGTTGATGTCCCCTTTTGGTTTAATTTTCGGGACGCTTCCCGGCTCCCTTGTCGCTGCTCCCGACGCCACAACCACCATTCTCGATGGAATCTGCTGCCGTTGCCGTTGCGGTTTAGATACCTGGGGGGAAGACGACGGAGCAAACGAACGGGAATCCTGAAACTGTAGTAGATGTGATGTGTGCTGCTGTGGGGGGACCTGGCGGTGCTCGTGTGGCTCCTCTATCAAAGACGTTGTTGGGGAGGGCAATGCGGGATTTTGTCGCAGTCGAGGCAACACTACCGAAGTATTACTCCCCGGGGGGTCGGGGTTGAGGAGAGAGGTAATGGCTAACATGGACATGGCGGACGACAGAGCCTATGATGCTGTTTTCTGGTCTGTGTCGGTGAGTTTTTTTTTCTTCCTCTCTCTCTCTCTCTCTCTCTCTCTTTTTTTTTTTCTCGAGGGAGAAGAGATTTAGCGAGCAGAAAAGGATGAAATAAGTAGATAAAGGATATCGGGTAGGGGTAGATTAATAGTAAAAGTAGTAATCAATGTGGGCGGTGGCTGTTGTTGCTGGTAGTGTGGGCTCTGTATGCTTTGAGATGTACGGGTAGGCGGAGAGAAAAGAACAGCCAGGGAACACTAATCAGCTCGTGAAGATGTGCAAAGAAACGTGAGATAGAAAGAGAATAAAACGTAGAATCCCAGACAGAAGCCTGCAGGAGAGCCGCGTGGGTAAGGGACAGGGCGAGAGACGGGTCCCTTTTTAATCAAGCAAACAGAAAGTTGTTAGGGGGCGTGTCTTTCTCTACAGCGGCACCCTGACCGGCCCACCCACGCGTGTCCAGACAAGGGGTTGGTTAGGTCGATACCAGTAACTACTGCAACTATTCGAAGTTGAGCAGTGGTGATCCCTTTTCGACGTCAAGAAGTACGATAAAGAGACAACCGATATCGTCGTCGATGCACGATTTCGATACGGCCCCGTAGATGGGGGTATTATTTGGTTATGCCCTCCCCGTACTCCTCCCTGGAGACGCGAGAAGAGGAAGAAGCAAATGCACGCCCGCAAATCCGGTGATGGCTCGGGGCCTACGGTCTGACACTCCCTTTGTCTGGTCGGTCTTGAGTGCTCGAATCGACCTCTGAGAGCAAGTTAGGCTCCGGGGACAGGGTTCCTGCTGTCTTCCACCGCCTCTTTGTGCCAACAAGCGATCGAGGTGCAGAGGCCACCAATTGACAGGTAACCTGGGCTCTTTCTTGTCTGAGCCCAGTGCTGGAAAGTGACAGATAATGAATCGCCCCCGTGTGTGATCGGGTGATCCGGCCGAAGATGAGGAGTGGCGCAAGTTACCTCCACCGGAAATCGAATTCGGTCAATTAGCAGGCGAAGATGGGTATCATCCACCCCTTTCGGCTGGCCCCGGGGGAATTGGATCTCTTTGCTATGTAGCCACGGGTAGAAGGCGAAGAAATGGACGAGAGAGTATGAATTCACCCCCTCCCCCAACTATGAAAAGTGGCGGTCACAACGGGTGGTTTCCGGCCTACGTGTAAACCAAATTTCAAACCGTGTTCAGCCTGGACGGATAAGAAGGGCAGGAGGAGGGCCAGCAGCGCTCGGCAGCCTGGTGACGCCCAGGCCCGAACCGGTGAGTGTGTGTCTCTGTGCTTGAGGGACACCGACTATACTGCGGGCTCCAAATACAACAAGACCAAAGTAGACGTGTAGCTCGGGGCACTTGCTCCTCATAACCCAGTCGGCCGAGCCTCTTATTCACCAGTGACCTTCTTATTTTGTTGGTCCCTTGGCTTTCCTCTCTGGTTATCTGTCTCCGTCGTCAATAATCTTTCTCGGGGAGAAGGAGAAGGGGAAGGAGAAGGAGAAGGAGAAGGAGACGCCCAGCCGAGGCTCGGGGGAGTTTCATTCCATCTCATCAACTTAGCCGTTGTCCAAAAGGGGTGATGACAGGCGACTGCATGACGCGGCGGATAGGCCGCCAGAAACAACAAATGAGTTTGGCATCGCAATTGCCCGTAAAGCATGCTGGGAGGAAAGCCAAACAGGGGACCGACTTGTTTGGGCAAGAGTACAGAGACAGCTTTGGCATTGGCAGGCCTGCGGTTGATTGCATGAAGTAGCCATCAAGTTACAGGGTTGGGACGTCGGGGGGGCGAGAAGGTTGAACAAAGAACACCCCAGTTACCGTCTTTCCATGCTCGCTCCGTCAATACCATCGGGCAGACTCGACACACGTGGTTCCGTGGGCTGTCACCATCCTATTTTTGATCTTCTTTTTCCTTTTCAACATGCACCTCGCGAACGAGGCAGACAAGGAGGAGGTCTCGCAGCTACGAGGAAGCGAAAGATTGGTTATAGATAAATTAAATATAGCCCGAATAAATAGCGGGTGTGTATAGTCTTGGCGGAGTGAATATTCTGCAAGGCTCCAAATTTAATCCAATCCCGAATAGACATCCTTTCTTTTCCATCTAATGTCGACTGCTTTGGGCTTGACCGCCAGATGAGTCCTTTGGCGTCAAAGGCTGGTTGCATATAGATCCGCAACATACCTATCCAAGGACCTTTGAGCATGAGACTCTGGTATTTTTCGAGAATACCGCCAGGGAGGTGATTTTATTGCCCTCATGATTCTTATGGTCCCGGCGTTGCAAGACTGCCGAAACCAAGGCCGTAAGATATTGGCTCTGAGTCTCCATATTATCCCACAAGCTCTGCGGAACACAAGCGGAGAGAATGTTTCCGATGGGTCGGCGACACAGGAACTTGAAGCCTGGCATCGGCTTGGCCGGGACGTTGTGGTGGAGTGTTCCCGGAGGCAGAGAGGTGGCTACAGAAGGACAGCCCGTTGGCCAAGTAGTGGATACAGGCCGCCCATGAGCTGGAGAAATTGTATGGTTTGCGGCCTTGGCATGTTACCGTCAACCAAGAAAAACTGCTATTCAATTCTGTAGCCAAGTTGGCTGCATATTTTGACTCTTGTACATTCTTCCCTTATGATATCTGCGGGTTCTGTGCGGTCAGTAGCAGCAAGATGGAATTACGGCTCTATTCTTCGGTCAATACCCGGTCATTTCCCGTTCAATCGCTGGAAAAGGTGCTGCCAGGGGAATTGTGCCTGTCGCTCTTCCCGGACGGAAGGGGGAAAAGCAAGAGTGGAGGGGGAAATAGTTGATATGTGAGGAAGTCCGGCAGAAGACTTCGCAGAAAACCAGCATAGGGTGTATGAGAAACCTCGAGATTTTACTGGGTCCGACAGCTGAACGAAAACAGGTAGCCCGGCTCAACGATTCCAACGAGATGCCTAGTAGTCCGTACACATGGAGTAGAAACATTGGAGCTGTGTCGTTGATGCCAAGCCCTGTTTCCTGGGAATTATTAATTTCACGCGGCTGTGGAAAGAAACGACCTATCAAGCCCTGGGACTGGGATCCCGCTCTCGAGTCGAACATTTCGCCAGGGGTTGCCATGAGAAACTGTGCTCCAAGAGTAACGGCTCCTGCAGCCGTCCGTTGGCAGCACGGAGAATGGCTTCACCACGCAGAACGACTCCAAAAATTTCCTGGACTCCAGCAAACGGCGTGGCCAGATGCTACAACGGGACGTATATTTTTTTCCTGCTCGGATGAAGCCTCGGTCCCGGTAGGTTAAGGCGACAATGGAACCACGCTTGGCCGTGACGAACTCACCCGTTCATTAAACATTTTAATTACTACAACACCTTGGAATATGCCCCTGGTTTCCTCAGTATGTCGAGGCAAAGGGGCGTTCGGGGGTCTCATCACCACTTGAATCTCGCATCGACCCAAACCGAAGCCTCGAGCCCAATATTGGTCGGATTCCAACATGAAGAAGAGGCCGGCAACTTGAGCCCGTGGAATCACGAATTTTGCGATTGGCTCACCAAAGTATAAAGGAAGGATAAATGGAAGGGACGAGACAAGTCAATGACCGGAGTTTTCTACTCTTAGTGGCTTCGCGCAGATGGTGCTGCCGTAAACGGCCATTCGCAGCAAAGGTAATCGGCTTTCCCACCGCCAGAGCACATGGCCGAGATGGTACAAGGCACTTCCCCATGCGAGTGATTCTGGTTGTCGTGCTGCTGTAGCATCAGGGCCGCGGCTGTCTATCCTTCCGCATCGAGGAGGGGCTCACAGCATCAACGCCCGTCCTTGGTAGTATTTAGTTTCAGATGGTTGTTGGGGGCCGGATAGCAGTAGTGGTGCCTCCTGTGGATTTGGTAAGGCGCCTGTTACTTCGTGCCACCGAGCCAAAGTACGTGGGCGGCTGTGCGCATTTAGAATCGGGATATTTCCCATGTCGTTACGTTCGGGCAGATGAGTCCCCAGTGTGTCACTGGTGTGGTATCGACCTGCAAGATGTGGGAATGGCATGTATAACAAGAAGCATGGATGCTCCACACCTGGGTATCGACAAGATGCGGTGGGTGAGACTGTCGATGGGCTCATGCCTCTTTCCTCGCGGCCCAATGCTCAACGCTCATGGGGTGGCTGTAGAAAACCCTCTTCTACAAAGGTTATGGCCAGCTAGGTGGCTAGATAGTACATTCCTTAGGACAGCACGCAACACGTAGCTACCTGGGTAGGGAGCTGGCGCTTAGCGACTATCTTCCCCGCTTCCTGTCATTCCTGGGCGGGAGAGAAAGTATGGGTGGTATGACACAGGAGAGACCAGGTTGAACATTGACAATGGAGAGACGGCAAACAAAGATATCCATGGATTAGGTGATGAGTACAAACTCAGTCAGTATTGGGCGATGAAGGACCGGTCGGAGGTAGGAGACCCGACAATAGCCTGAGGCGGCAGGGAATTCGAAACCGGACGAGCGCGATAGGTTGCTACATCTATTTGCTATCAGGTGAGCGATGAGAAGAGCTATGAGCTACTCACCCATGACACTAGTAGGGCTCTGAATAAGTGACACAAGACTTGAGAAGGATTAGATGAACGTTGATGGGGATATGCTAGAATAGCGAGCAACTAACTAGCGCCTGGATGGCAAATATCATACTATCCATAGAACGATACAGGTAGAAAGAGACTTCACAACCTGTGGAGGGTCGGGGATTACGAGGGAATCTGCATAGTAGTAGCATCAAGGAATACAGTTTGCTTTGCCTGATGTTGGACATATGTACTGTAACTAGAGTTTCTCTGGGCATGTGGTCAGCAAGTGTGGGTTGTCCTGCTACGTACCAGGCAAGCAACCCGCTTCCCTAGACCTACAACTGGGGTAGGGATGTGGGATGATTGCAGAAAGCATGGATTGTTACAAGTGGCTGTATCTATTGCTACACTGTCTGTCTACGGACGGTGGAAGACCCGGGGAAGCCAGCCAGGGAACAAGTTGAAGATTTATAAATATATACACACCTATATATATGTATATAACTATATATATATTCCCGCAAAGGGGCAAGGAGACGAAAGGTTGAAGGTGCAATTCTCTCCCCTGGAGGTATCTTAATGGAGACAAGATCCATTAGTATAATCATTCCTCGCCAGTTCACATTGAGGAGACTGCAAACTTCTCCCTTCTTCCCCTACTTCCAATTGGCTATTATTCTTTATGTCACCAAATGATAGTCGCCTGCGCAATTTTACGAGAACCGAGCTGGGTGGAATCATTTGTATTAGATGGCAGGCATCTCACCAGCTGAATGTGCAGAGTAGCCGGGAGCTAGCCAGATAATAACACACACTGCCTTTGCCTTTGTCAGTGAATATGTTGAAAGATGTGACTTTGCACCGACTTGTGACCGTCACCAGTGTGTGGACAAAGCTAATAACATAGTAAGAGTTTAGAACATGTCATGGATGTTAAGACTTGAACGGGCATGGAATTTCAAGTCGTCGTAATATCCATGGCTCCGTAGACGATTGCTCTTGATACATTCAGCCGCGCCAAGGCGCCACATCACGTGCGAGTACTTGCCTTTTGAGTCGGCCATTCGTGGCTCTTTGTGCCTGCTGCCCGCCTCGAAACCCTGGGAAATTGTAGACGCGTCTGACCGTGACTTGGGCCCAAACAAACAACTTCACCTCCTCAACCACAACTTCCCTCCGTCGCATGTAAACAGAGGGGTACATCAACACCGCCGGCCCCAACACTTCACTCCTACAACCTCCATCCCATACCCACCCCCCTTCCCTTCTCATGGTCACCCTCACTTTTGTGACCCGAAGGCTCTTTCATTCCATGCCCCACGATTTAATTTCACCTTCTTTTCCACACCAATCGCTCCCCAATCTTTTCTTTTTCGTGACACCAGCAATAACTCCTCGCGCTGCCTTCGCATGTTGCCCAGCATGGATCTCTCCGATCTGGAAGACTCACGTTTCAACTTTGGCAGCGACTCGGATGCTTTAGATGCATTCGAGCTAGAGATTGTAAGAGCACTTCCCACGCGCTGCGATTTTGGCCTCCATGACCCAATATTGCAGCTTCTGACACGTTCATGCTCTCTCGTCGCCCCCTCGCAGGAATGCTGACAATGTACAGAAGCCCAAGGCAAAGAAGCCTGCCGCAAAGGCAACAAAGGCTAAAACCACAGCCGCCAAAAAGGCCCAGTCCACACTCAGCTTCGCCAAGAAGAGGTCCAAACCCAACTCTGACGATAACGATGACATGACCGATGGGGACTTCTCCCACACACCTCCCAGCGCAAAGAAGCAAAAGAAGGCCCCAGTCAAGAAGCCGAGTGGAAAGCCTCTGGCCGAAATTGAGAATGACACCTCGATGACGATGGACGGTGCGCCTCCTATCACCAAGGGCAAGAAGGGGAAGAGTACCTCTGAGCAGTACGAGATGCTGTCTCATCTCGAGCACATCAAGAGGCGCCCAGACACGTATATCGGCTCTGTGGAGATGGACAAGCAGCGCATGTGGGTATTCAACAAGGAGACACAGCAGATGGACTTGCGCGACGTGTCATTTGTGCCCGGCCTCTACAAGATCTTTGACGAAATTCTCGTCAACGCCGCCGACAACAAGCAACGCTGCAACAACATGACATACATCAAGGTCACCATCAACAGGGAAGACGGCAAGATCAGCATCGAGAACAACGGCAAGGGTATTCCGGTCGAGATGCATAAGAAACATGACATGTACATCCCACAGATGATCTTTGGCAACCTCCTCACGGGGTCCAACTACGACGACGCCGAAAAGAAAACGGTCGGTGGTCGAAACGGTTATGGCGCCAAGCTCTGCAATGTTTTCAGCACAGAATTTGTTCTCGAGTGCCAGGACTCCGCCAATTGCAAGAGCTATAAGCAGGTATGGACAAACAACATGGACAGCTGCGGCAAGCCCAAGATCAACTCCAACAAGAAGGCCGACTTTGTTCGGGTCACCTTCAAGCCTGACTTCAAGCGATTCAGCATGGATGACGGCATTGACGAGGACCTAGAGGCCCTCATGATCAGGAGAGTCTATGACATGGCTGGAACAATCCGAGGCCTCAAAGTCTACCTCAATGGCGACCAGATCAAAATCTCATCCTTCGCAAGGTACTGCGACATGTACGCTAGGGCAGTCGCTAAGGAGAGAGGTGGTGATATGGCCGAGCAGAAGCCCAACACTGTCATCATGGATGACAGCGACGGCCATCCACGATGGGAGGTTGGGTTTGCTATATCCGACGGCAACTTCCAGCAGGTATCTTTCGTCAACAACATCGCGACGACCTCGGGGGGCTCTCATGTCAACGATGTTGCCGACCAGATGACAAAATCTCTCCTCAAGAGGCTTAGCAAGGCGAAGAAGGGGCACAATGTCAAGCAGAATCAGCTCAAGAACCACATCTTTGTGTTCCTCAACTGTCTCATTGAAAACCCCGCCTTCACGTCGCAAACCAAGGAACAGCTGACCACCAAGCCTTCCCAGTTTGGCAGCAGGTGCAGCCTGACGGACAAGTTTCTCAAGAAGATAGAAAAAACGGATGTCATTGAGGATATCCTTGCATTCGCAGAGAAGAAGGCCGACCGAATGCTAGCCAAGAGCGATGGTAGCAAGCGCTCACGCATTAGCAACGCAAAGCTGGTAGATGCCAACTTGGCTGGCACCAGGAACGGCCATGAGTGTACCCTCATCCTGACAGAAGGAGACTCTGCCAAGAGTTTGGCTGTGGCTGGTCGTGCAATTCTGGATCCAGACCGCATTGGTGTGTTCCCACTGCGAGGAAAGCTGCTGAACGTGCGAGACGCGAGCATGGACCAGCTGAGCAAGAACGCCGAAATCAACAACATTAAGCAATTCCTCGGTCTCAAGCACAAGCAACATTATACCGACACCAAGAGTCTTCGTTACGGCCATCTGATGGTCATGGCTGATCAGGATCACGATGGCTCCCACATCAAGGGATTGCTTATCAACTTCCTTCAGGTGCAATTCCCATCTCTGCTCCAAATTCCCGACTTCTTCAGAGAGTTCATTACTCCTATCGTCAAGGTCTGGCAGGGGCCGCTCAAGCGACCGACCAGGCTCAGGTCCTTCTTTACCCAACCCCAGTATGAGCAATGGAGGGAGAGGAACAACTCGGAGCTCTCCAAGTGGCACTTTAGGTACTACAAGGGTCTGGGGACTTCGTCAAACGAAGATGCCCAGGTCTACTTCACAAATCTGGATGATCACCTGAAGGAGTTCAACACCATGAAGCCCAACGAAGCCGAGCTGTTTGAGCTTGCCTTCTCCAAGAAGAAAGCCGATGCCCGCAAGGAATGGCTAGGGAATTTCGTTCCGGGAACTTTCCTGGACCATTCGACAAAGTCGATCACGTACAGCGATTTCATCAACAAGGAGTTGATTCTTTTCAGTATGGCGGACAACATCAGATCCATTCCATCTGTCCTCGATGGCCTGAAGCCTGGACAGCGCAAGGTCATATACTCATGTCTGAAGCGGAATCTGACAAAGGAAATGAAGGTCATCGAGCTGACTGGTTATGTCTCCGGCGAGACCTCGTACCATCACGGTGATGCGTCTCTCCACCAAACCATTGTTGGCCTGGCCCAGAACTTCGTTGGTTCCAACAATGTCAACTGCTTGGAGCCCAGTGGCAACTTCGGTTCTCGTCTCCAGGGTGGTTCTGATGCCGCCAGCGCCCGTTACATTTACACCAAGCTGTCTCCCTTTGCTCGCAGGGTCTTTTCCCCGCTTGATGAGCCCAATCTAGATCCCCAGTACGAGGATGGCAAAAAGATTGAGCCGAAGGTCTACGTCCCGGTCATTCCTATGGTTCTCGTAAACGGAGCGGACGGTATCGGCACTGGTTGGAGCACTTCTATCCCCAATTACCACCCCATTGAGATTATCCAAAATATTAGGAGGCGCATGGGAAGA
The DNA here is from genome assembly GCA_022664585.2 of Zalerion maritima. Classification (NCBI taxonomy): domain Eukaryota; kingdom Fungi; phylum Ascomycota; class Sordariomycetes; order Lulworthiales; family Lulworthiaceae; genus Zalerion; species Zalerion maritima. The sequence continues at coordinate 55,606 of JAKWBI020000129.1, read as the reverse complement.
CTCGACGACGACGAGGAAAAGCCTTTCGAGGCCATGACCCCCTGGTTCCGTGGGTGGAAGGGTAACGTCGAGCAGACTGCCCCGGATCGGTATCAATTCAGCGGCATTGCGAACAACTGCGACAACGCACCTAACGAGGTCGAAATCACTGAACTGCCGGTTCGCACGTGGACCGACGACTTCAAGGCCAAGCTCGAGGACGTGATTCGTGGCGAGAAGTCGCCGTCCTGGATCAAGGACTACAAGGAGTTCAATGACCACAAGAACGTCCACTTTATCATCCAGATGGAAGACAAGCATGTCAAGGCTGCCTTGGACGAGGGTCTACTCGATCGCTTCAAGCTCAAAAAGTCGGTTGCCACATCCAACCTCGTCGCCTTTAACGTGAACGGCCAGATTCGGAAGTATGAAAAAGTGGAAGACATTATGGAAGAGTACTACAACCACCGCTTGTCTATGTACAAGCAGCGCAAGGCATACTGGCTCGGCGTCTACGACGGTGATTGGCGCAAACTCAGCAACCAGGCCCGCTTCGTCAAGGAGATAATCGATGGCAAATTCGTCGTTTCCAAGAAGAAGAAGCAGGTCGTGGTTCAGCAGCTCCGTGACAAGAAGTATGAGCCATTCCCGAAGAACATCGACAAGAAGAAGCAAAAGTCGGAGGAGGAGGAGGAGCAGGAGAATGAAGAGGAGGAGGATGGAGTCGATGCCAACACGGTGGTAGGCACACGCGACTATGACTACCTTCTCTCAGTACGTTCTCAAACACGATTTTCCTGCCGTCCTGCTTGATATGCGAAGGAAACCTGTACTAACCAATGTTGTCCTTAGATGCCCATTTGGTCCTTCACTTATGAAAGGCTTGAGAAGCTCAAGAAGCAGATCGAGAACAAGAGGGCCGAGTATGACGAGCTCGAGATGAAGAGCGAGAAGGACCTTTGGTGTGAAGATCTGGAAGCTTTCGAGCAGGAGTGGGAGACCCAGTTGGTGATGGATGAAGAGATTCAGAAGGACATTCGCAAGAGGGGACGGACTAGTATGTCGAAGAAGATTGGTGCTGGTCGGGGCCGTGGACGTACTGCTAAGGCAGCTGACGATGAGTACAATCCTACCAAGAAAAGAGGCGCGAAAACCAAGACGGCAGATGTGCCCAAAGTCGAGACGAAAGCAGCGGACCGTTTCAGCCAGACGTACAACGCAGCCAAATCCAAGCCCAAGGCGCCTGCCAAGAAGTCGTTCACGTTCGACGATGACGACTTTTCCGAGGATGACTTCCTCGCTCTCGGCGGGAACAAGACATCAGCACCAGTCAAGCCCAAGATTGAGGATGATAGTGAACCCTCAGTATCGGCAAGCCAGGTGCGATCCAAGCGTGCGGCGGCGGCAGCACCGAAGCGGTGGGTGGTCAGTGACGAGGACGACTCGGACGCCAACATGGATAAGATGTTGGGCGATGTCGGCGGGTTGGTGAAAGGCATCGACAAGCCGTCGTCCTCATCGGAGCGCACAAGCAAGTCTCGTGTCAGCCTGTTTGCCATGGAACGCCCTGTGTCTAGCCACGGGAGCGGTGATCAGTCCATCCTCCCGTCCAACAAGGTGAAGGCAAAGCCGTCAAAGACTTTCGACTTTGACAGCAATGACGACACCAACTACGAGATGCTTGCCAAGTCATCGCCACACAAAAGTGCCATATCCAGCAACCGTCCGGATGACTTTGACAGCTCTGTCTCGGACGACGACTTCCCCCCCGTGACCAAGACCACCTCCAAGTCGTCGACGACGTCGGCACCAAAACCGGCTGCTGCCCCTGCTGCACAACCAGCAGCCAAGAAGACCCGTGGCCGTTCCGCCAGCGCCAAAACCAACGCCAAGGAGAAGGCGCCTGTGGCCAAGAAGGCGGCGCCTAAGAAGAAGGAGAGGGCCCAAACGACTCTTTCTCCCGCTGCCAAGGCATATGCTGCGAAGAAGGCCAAAGCCAAGAAGCACGTGTTTAGCGACGATGATGATGAGGATGATGACCTCGTTATGAGAGATGCCGAACCAGAGTCTCCAGCACCACGTCCAGCTGGTAGAGGCCGCCCAGCACGCACCGTGGCGGCGACCAAGAAGAAGCCCGTCTACGTAGACTCGGATGAGGAGGATGAAGTGATGGCGTTCGACGACGACGGAGCCGACGGTGGTGATAGCGACGTCTTTGCTATAGACGATAGCGACTAGACATCCACTCGGTTACTTGAGAACTCGGCCGGAGTTTGGCTGGTTGGCACGGAACGTTTGTGACCTGCTGGGAAGAAGGTTTGCTGTTTTATTCGGAGTCATGGGGATAACGAGACACACGGCATGATTCGGTTCTGTACCAAAATAACCCACCCTTGTTGAACATTGCTATGCTGTCCCTGGGGCTTATTTGCTTTGACGACGAATGATGTGTTTTATTCGGCGCGGCCTGGGAACTGCAGCTAGCGACATTTTGGGGTGTCTCGTCGGCACTTTTCGTTTCTTAACTCTTAACTATATCTTTTTCACGTCCGTCGCGTAGTAATTATTATACCCGCAACTCAGCATATTGATATTATCACTATTTCCTCCAACTAAGCCACTAGTTCTACTCGTTGTTGAAGTGCACTTCCTGATTGGTAGTGATTTGTTGTTGAGGAATATCAAGGCTTTAACCGAACGGGGAGAGAGCACGGATGATCTAGCTGGACACCTCTGGAGGAATGGGTACAGGTAACTGAGTGTCCATCCAGTCCTACTCTCCCCCAGGCCATATTTCCCGTGACGACTAGTCCGAAACATGAGTAGCACGTTGATAGACTATTCTCTTTTATTAGTCACTACCCCCGTCCGTCTGTCCTGCAAGGCACACTGCCTATTGCACAACGTGGGGTGTCCCGTTTACCGTCTCGTGCGTCTATCAAGGCCTCCTCCCTGTCTGGTTACACCAACAGATGGGAGGGGAAGGTAGGAGGGGAAACGTGCTTCTACACAGCGCTGCTCACCTATGCTAAGGCCGTAACAGGGTATAGGCATGTGGACAGCGAGAGTTGTCGAACCGTCAGCACCGAGGGTGGGTGGAAGTGGTATAGCCATAGGTTATCCCATAGTATCATTAATATGGGTACAGGGGAAGCAGGGACCAGGGATGGTGCACGCATGGGTTGATCTTACAGATACAGATACATATCTTCATCTACATGTTGTGCAGTGTATGTGTGTGTGAGAGACGGAGCACGGCCACGCACTCGTTTTGAGTGACTGGCACTGTCACGGCTATGGAGTGCTAGACCTCAATAGTACGTATGTATCTACATCTATTTTGCCTGTGCGACCGACTATCCAGCTACTACATGAGTACGCAGGTAGCAAGCGCCCACGAAAGGCGCTCACACGGACGCCACCCACCACCACCATTGCACCCCGTCGGGCAGGATGCACACATTGAATGCACATGGACGATTGCACGCCGGAGACCCCTAAACTCTAGACCCTTTTGAGTCAGGTCACGCATCACGCATCAGCGGGGTAAAGGGATGGACGAGCGAATGAATTAATAGGTTCCACGTGAACTCAAGTACTCCCCGCCGCCGGGAGATTACACCGAGGGAATAGAGACGGGTCACGGTATGTCTGCATACTTGGGTGTCACCACGGTCCGCCAAGGGTGGGGTGGGGGGTGTTTCCGTAGGGTCTAGTTAAACACCCCGAGATACAAATGACGGAATTGCTGGTGGTACATTTGGCATCCGGTCATGGAAGGGTGTTGTATATTTTGCCCTCTTGGATTTTGGGAAGTGGGTGGCATATTGTGCGTTGGGGCGCAAGAAATGAAGGAAAGAAGGAAGGAAGGAAGGAAAGAAGGAAGGAAGGGGGTGGCTGCTATGCTGGGCGCTTCCATTTTAGTTGCCTAGATGCTATCGTTATCTATGAAGCATGATCTGTTAGTGCCAATTAGGTAGATTGCAATATGGATCCTTGAAGGAAGCAAAGTGACAGGATGCTCTTACCTTGTGGTACCCATCAAGGAGATATGTGACGGAACAACAAGAATAAATGTTGCTGAATCTTGGCCATCCAAATTGTGATCGCTAGCGTTGTTGTCTCGGCTATTTAAAAGAAGAGGGTTGACACAAATTTCTAAACCAAACAAACGTACATCGCCCAAATGATCACGAAACTTACGTGACAGCCATCTCCTCGTCCTCTCCCTCTCCCTCTCCCAACGACATCAACGTAGCAAAAACGGCACTCTAAACCCTATTCTCAACCTCCAGCACATTGCACTTTCTTCCTTCCCTCCATTCCATAGCTTTCAATCCTCTCCTCCAGTATCGACACCTCCATCTGCACGCACTGCACCAGCAGCAAAAGCGGATCTGGGTTCCCCGCCACCTCGCAAGCTTCCTTCTCAATATTTACGTAGCTTGTAGCGTCTGCAAGCCAAGTTCTCACGCAGTTGACTGCGAGGGGAGTGCTCATGTACGTGACTAGGCAGATGTCGAGGAACGCTAGGCCTAGTAGGGAGGGTTCTGTCGACGAAGAGGAAGAGGGAAAGGAAGCCGAAGCTTGTCGGGGCTGTGGAGGGGCAAGATCAATAAGCTGCCTCCTGAACCCGGCCCTGGCATGCCACCTTCCTCCCTTCCATCATCTCCTCTTCTTGCTTTGTTTTGCTCCCAGCGGGAATCACTGCATCCCCAATGAACACCAGACAACAGCCCGAGTTCCTCCCTCGTCTCGTGGGTACGGTAGACCTGGTCGAGAACACGATGTAATTCTCGCGCCAAAAGGCGATTAAGCCCGTAAATAGTAAAGCGCCGCTCCCTCCCTCCCCCCAGCTCTTCTTCCTCGTTCTGTCGGAGTGGCACTCTGATAGTAATGCATTTGCATCGTCTGCCATAGGTACTGAATGGTGCTTTGATGACTTTGGTCCAGCTCAACTCACGGACAGGTTGAGTATGATGTTATCACGGAGGATAACATGGTGAGGTTCCGATGTTTAGAGCCAGCTAGTGGCGGGCCAGCGACTCTTCTCATAGCCCAGCCTTCCAGTATATCAGCATATCGTAGGTACGCTGTAGGACCCATACGTAGGGCACCACATATGATGGTGGCATCGACAAATGTCATGCTGTCCGTCTCGACAGGGTCGACCGGGTAGTGCCAAGTTAAGCCTAGAGTCCGACGAAGATTCTTGATAACAAATTCCTTTGGGCCAATAAACCTTAAAACAGACTTATCCTTCAAACCAGAGCATATCTGGCTCGCCACCTCATGTAAATGGGTGCTTCTGGCTGTGATGAGCCTCGCGGACGTGCTTGTCGTGGTACTGCACACCATAGCCAGCAGAGCTATCCTTGGAGCGCCTCAGAAAAATACCACTTGGGAGGGTCTTCGGTGTAATTGAAGGCCATGGCATTGCACTAATCCACCCCTGAATAGAAAACGCACCCCTCAGAGGCGTTCGTTTGGGTGGGGATAATCGGATCTTCTCCGCATCCCGCTGTAGAAGCTGGCGATGCGAACCTGGAACCTCCCGGGCGACTCCATAGTAACCTTTTCTCCTTCTTCCCCATGGGGAGCTTCTGGGGGAGACCCCACGAAGATATTCGAGGATGACCTCCATATTACGTAGAAGATTGGGTAATTCACCGCGTTCAGGAACTAGGGTAGTGAGTTAGAAGTTGTTACTGCAGCTTTAAAAGGATAAAATAATAAAAAGAAGCGATGGCGGCCACGATGGAGCCCAGGGCGGCTTGTGCGTGAATTTTGAATCCTCTTGCGCACCCGAATCTTGATATCGCTTGGATAGCTGTGCATGATGCTGCTCTCTCTCACGACACCAGTCGCGCCCTTTCTTTCGGGGAGCGTGAGTGCAGCCCTGGCGAACCCGAAAAACGTTGCCCGAGCCACGGATTTCGAGTTCAAGCTAGATCTCCTAGCCGAATTGTCTTATGGGAGTTTCAAGGGTGCCTATGACGAGACCTACAACATCTCGTACTGGCAAAAGATCCCCTTCGCTGCTCCGCCAACGAGAGAGAACCGATTTCGAGCGCCTCAAGCCCCCCTTAAAGAAAATGGCACTTATGACTCGAGCCAGACGTTCGACATGTGTCCCCAGCACACGGGAAGTAGGTCTGAAGACTGCCTGTATCTAGGGCTGCACACGAGACCGTGAAAAGAGGGAATGCCTCTTCGTCCAGTAGTGGTCACCTTTTATGGTAGCGCCTTCATCCAGGGATCGGCCTGTTTCACTGTCCCACCCAGCGCAAATCCCATCATCAACGGATCCGACACGCCCGACCTCTTTTTCACATATCCCAACTATAGCGTGAATGAGTTTGGACTTCTCCCCTAGCGCGCGGTCGCCAGTGACCCGATGTCGGACACCAATTCCGGGCTTCGCGACCAGGAAGCAGCGATCGCATGGACAAAGGATGGCATTGCGGCCTTCGGGGGAGATCCAGGCAACATCGGAATCCGGGGACAGTCTGCGGGAGCTGGGAGTGTTGCGGGTCGAGTAATCTCCCGTGCTGGAAGGGGAAAGAAGGCCTTCAACAAGGCTCTGTCTAGCTCTCCGTTCTGGCCAAAGACTTACCGCCATGACGCGGACGAGGCAGAGTGGATCTACGACACCACGGTTAACCGAACTGGGTGCGCTGGCGAGCGAGATAGCCTCAAGTGTCTCAAGAAGGCCGACGTCCAGTCCACCAGGGATGCCAGCTTGTATGTTGCGGGTAGGCATACGTATACCACTTCAAGCTAAACGTGGGCACCAGTAACTGGTGACGATTTTCTCCCACTTCCGCTTTCGAAAGCCGCCCCTAGGAGAGCCGTCAACATTGAATTCGGCTTCAGCATGTTCAACACCCACGGAAGCGAGACGTTCGTCCCGAGCAGCGCGGACTTTGTTAGCTGGGTACGAGGGCTCCTCCCCGACCTCTCGGATAAGCAGCTCGAAAAAGCCTATGAGCTGTACCCGGAGGTAGGAAGCAGCGAGATTATTGATTCCTACAACGTCTCGTGGGTAAGAGCCGGATTAGTGTACCGTGAGGTGGTGCTCGCTTGTCCAGGCTATTGGATGGCTGGAGCCGCGCCGAAGAGCAGCTGGCAAGGAGAATATTCCATCCCTCCTGCCAAGCACGGCAGTGATAAATAGTGGGTGAGTATCTTCTAGCTTTCTGTAGTGATATCCCAAACGATTATGCAAGTAAGATTTACTAACATATTAACCCCAACGACAGTGGAACAGGATTAATACAGCACAACAGGCCGATCCCCTCCACTACCATGGATACACCGGTGCTCTTGCTTCCTTCTTTGCGACAGGAAACCCAAACACTCTCAAGCTGACTGACAACGACGTGCCAGGTATCCCAGAGTTAGATTCGGGCGAGGAGTTTGTCATTGATGCTAACGGTTTCTTGAATGTGAACGTGCCTCAATTTGAAGAGCGATGCGCCGTGTGGCAGAAATTGTGATAGATCAAAGAATTCTCAAGTATATAGACTTTTTTATCCTGGTGGAAATGGAGGCCCGATGGATTTGTCGTAATGCAATAGAAGTTATTTTTTATCTATTACTATAGCTGAATGTGAATAAACTGTACAGTGCGATTACCGAGTGGGTGTCGTTGGGGTGAAAGTTCAAGCGGGCTGACAAAGACACTTTGGGGTGCACGTGGCCACGCGACTCCCGACTTCAGTGCTTGACGCGCCGAGACTGACCACTGGTCGTCAATTCCCTAATCTGAGGTTGAAAACTTCCCATTGACTTAGGCAACACACACCTCGTCTTTCGTCAACTGCACCTCAGACCGACCGAGCTTGATGAACCAAAGATGCCTCCTAGGAAAGCTCTCCCATTGCAAACTACGTCACACAAACGCCACCGAGCCAACACCCAAGGAACGCTGGCCGCTGCCCAGGTGCCAAAACGCAGAAAGCTCAATGACACTACGCCGAGCTCCGAAAATGCATCTAAAGTAGATGCCTACGAAGTGCCAGATTCGGGCGATGAGCAGACGAAACCTAATGGCAATTCAGCTACTGGTAGAACTCCGACGAAGCGAGCCCCCTTGCCTGGCACGCGAAACCTACGAGGCACACCCGCTAGAAAAACGCAAAAATCCACCTCCAAAGTCCAGAACGCAGCACAAATTTCTTCTCCAGAACCCCAAATAGATACAGAAGACTCGCCAATCGAGGATGCAGCGAACTTATCCCCATCTAAAGGTAGGGGCCCAACCCCCAAGGGGAAAGCCCCGCCACAGAAGCTTGTGCCCATCAATAGCGCTCGCAATGGACGAGGCTTTCTGCTCCAAAGCGACAAAGCGAAGAGCATTCTATCTCCCACGAAGAAGAAGAGCGGTATAAAATCTCGCAAGGGTGTCATTTTCGATGACCAAAAGATCGACTTGAATCTCGGCACCCCGACTCCAAGGAAGCGAGGTCGTCCTCCGAAAGACAAGTCCAAACCTGTGCTCGAGCCTGTGCAACAGCCGCCACAGCCCAAGGTCCTCCCAAGAAATGAGGATGAGGACGAGCCTTGCTCTATTTGTGGCAAGCCAGAAACAACAAAGGCCAATGACATCCTTTTCTGTGACAAGTGTGATATCGCAGTCCACCAGAAATGCTACGGTGTTAAGACCGTGCCCAAGGGAGATTGGTTTTGCAGGAAATGCTCAGGCGAGGAGCCCGAGCCCAAACTGCCCACAAAGAAGACGCGTGGTAATGGAAACGATTCAAAAAAAGAACCAGCAGATCCACAACCTCAGGAGGAGGAAGAGTCAGACGAAAATGACGTTGATAGTGTGCCCTGCGGGATATGTGGGAACCCCGATACCGAACCAGGCGACGACATAATATTCTGCGACAACTGCGAGTTTGCTGTTCATCAAAAATGCTACCACGTCCCGGAAATACCCGAAGGAGATTGGCTTTGCCGAAAGTGCGCCAGGAAGGAAATTCCCACGGAGGTGGACAAGAGTGAGGACCTGAAGACCCCCACTGCACCGCTGCCTGTCACCTCGGCTATTCCAGACATTCCCAACTTTGAGGAACACCTTCGCTCTTTCCAGAGAGTTCTCTTGGATAGGTGTACTGGACAACGTATGATCAAGTTGCGTGGGCAAGATGATAGCTATCAAAAGGCATTCAATCTGGTGGAGCAAACAGTTTTGGCTGGTGAGGGTAACTCGATGCTTGTTATCGGCGCCAGAGGTTGCGGAAAGACGACGGCAAGTGACATCGCCATATGTTCGTGGCTCGTGACAGCTCGCTAATTCATCACCAGCTCGTGGAATCAATCATTTCTTCACTGAAGAAGGGTCACGAAGACGACTTCCACGTTGTAAGGCTCAACGGGTTCATCCATACGGACGACAAGCTAGCGCTTCGGGGGATTTGGAGGCAGCTAGCTAGGGAACGGGGTGTAGGGAATCAAGAAGCAAATAAGGTAGGCCGTGTCCCTTGACAATCGAATTCACCACATGAATGCTAATTGGCCCATATTCTAGACGAATTATGCTGATACCATGACCTCCCTCCTCGGTCTTCTTTCTCGATCGGAGGAAATCACGGGCGAGGAGACTGAGGAGGGCATGGTGGCCAAGTCTGTTGTATTCGTCATTGACGAGTTCGACCTATTCGCAACACATGCGCGACAAACACTGCTGTACAACCTGTTCGATATTGCCCAGGCTCGGAAGGCCCCAATTGCGGTTCTCGGTCTCACCACCCGTATCGAAGTTGTGGATCTGTTGGAGAAACGAGTCAAAAGTCGCTTCAGTCACCGAAACATCCTTCTTTCGATGCCAAAGACACTACATATGTTTTGGGACATCTGCAAACAAGGCCTTCTGATTGACCACGATGACCTCGAGGATGAAGGCATCGATACCAGCCTCGAAGGGCATGACAAGTTCTATCAATACTGGGCCAAGAAGATCGAGGTTAGTTATAGGCTCTTTTGTCCTGCGTTATCTCTCTGCGCCTTCTAATTTGTCGGGCGTCTCATCTGATCAAACACAATTCAGCATCTACGGAAGAACGAGGATTTCGACGATCACCTGAAGACGTATTACTATGGGACCAAGGCTGTGTCATCATTCCTCAAGACATGCATACTCCCACTATCGCAGCTATCAGCATCAAACCCAACACTCGCCGTGTGCGGGGAAACTGCACCCAGTGTATCGCTCGAGTCGCCCGATTCGAAGCTTCACCTGCTCTCTTCTCTGGCAGACCTTGACCTCGCCCTCCTCATCTCGGCAGCCCGGCTGGACATTGTGGCACACACGGACACGGTCAACTTTGCCATGGCTTACGACGAGTACAACGGCCTCATGGCCAAGCAGCGGGTTGCAACTGCATCTGCGGGCATCATGGCGCTTGGAGCGGGAGCGGCCCGAGTCTGGGGAAGAAGCATAGCAGCTGCAGCATGGGAAAGACTGATATCACTGGGCCTTCTGATTCCCTCGGGAATCGGCGGAGGGGGGGCCAGGGGTCCAGCAGCCGGCGGGCTGGAGAACAGAATGTGGAAGGTTGATGTTGCGCTAGAGGAGATTCCTAGCGCTGTGGATCTAAGCGGTATGTTGGGAAGATGGTGCAAGGAGATTTGACGGCACAGCCAGCCTGCTACATTCGATGGATTGCTCGTCCCGCGGGGGGTGCTCAGGCTCCGATTTGAGAGGGGAATCATGAATGGCCGGTTGTATGACTAGCTGGCTGGCTGCCTGTATGTATGTATGAACGAACATCACCAGGGGATGCGATGTGCTCCGCGGGTCAGCATGAAAAGAATTACACAGTAATAATGCAGTCGATCTCACACATTTCGCGTGACGCACGAGGAGGGGATATATTTCAGCTCTGGTTTGCAAGCCTTGTGGGCCGGCAATTTCCTATCCCAGACTAGGTCCGTAAGCCTGGGACAACCACGTGCATGAATGTGCATACATAGTAGTAGTTGAGTTCCTGCGTACAGATTTCGTACAGTTTGTTTCGTTGCAGTATGCTCTTCGTCCGTTTTGCCATCGTCCATCCATGATCCATTCCGCCAGTGCCAGTCAGCTGGCACTTGCAGAGAGGTTGATCTTGGTCTTTGTGTGGCGGTGTAGGTGTTCAACCCGGACGGGAAGGACAGTTCCCGGGTTGTTAGTAAGGATAGCAGTGACGTTTGCAGACCCGCCAGCCACTCTCGAATTGGAAATGATATGATTACAACCCATTGGTCCGCGCCGTCCAAGGTGGAAGGGCCGGGAAGTAATACATATGTAAATAGCGATGAACACATTCGCAATTGATGTCCGTCCGTACTCATGGAAGAAAAGAGACTGTATTGAGGTTGTGAAGAATGGGTAGGAGCGGGATGGTGAATACCCGATATGGCAAGTCTGCGCCCCCCTCCTGTCAGCCCAAACCCCAACCCAAGAATATCCCATTCAGCGACAACCGACGGGCATTATCGCATTCCACATGTGTGCAACTGCGTATTGTCCATCTCCACCGATACTAGCCAGGCATGTAACCGCTAGCACTTGATCATCACCGTCTTGTTCCTCCTCTTTCTTTCATCCCGATGACGATGATGTAAACAATTCAAAGATCGTCTCGTAGGACTTGAAACTAAAGCTCGGCCAACCTCCCTGATGGACGTATAAGAATAAAAAAGAATAAAAAAATGCATGCAGGAGGCACCCAGGTTTTGAACTGACGAACTGAAGCGCTTAGCGGTGTACCAACGCATCTGGACTGCGCCTCCCACGTCGTACAAACCTTGAGTTTTTATTTTTATTTTTATTTTTATCTGTGCCTCACCCACGCCCATGGGTTGGTGGCGTTTTGTTACTTTTCCACATAAGCCGCGCCGGCCGAGCACGACGGGGTGACAGTTACCACCCATCTCAGGGCATGAATGCGTCTGTTACTTCGACCATGTGTCTAGGCCGGAGAGAGCAGCAGTCTTGCATTTTTACCAGGCCTTAAACTGGGAGGTTTTGACGGTAACTATGTTATGTTCTAGTTCTTCTTAAGGCTAAATATTCAACATGCACGATAGTTCGATGCATGCTTCATTAATCAGCTGGTGTTGGAGCGAAACTCGAGTAACCAAGTGCCTGGTACCGCACAGGATTGCTTGCAACTTATTGTGATCGTTGTCGAATATTTCACGCAACGGACCAACAACGGACGCCAATCCGCGCTGCGGTTGGTTGTCGACGAAGCTTCCGTTCTGCGTCAGTACGTTTCCCGCTACACACTTCTTGGCATCTGCACCAACCCAGCTGGTTCATTTGTTGGGATACCTCCCTGTCCTGGCTCCCCGGTTGTACCCTCTCGGATCCTAACCTTCCCTCCCTTTCTCTTTGGGCCCAGATCACGCACAGTACATATTGTACATACATACATATCCAACCGTCCCCTGTTGTTCTCCTGTCACCCATTGTTTTTATCTTTGCTTTCCCCTCCTTCTCGCACGTCTGCTTACGTCTGCTTCCGTCTGCTTCCTTCCCCTTATCATCGCCACCAACAAAAACAAGAAGTCGAACGCCAACATCATGTCGAAACGAACAGTGTTCACCACCATAACCCCGCTCCCGCCGGGCGCAACCCGCGACGTCGTTCTCGACTTCCTCCACAATCACCTCGAGATGATCGACCTCAACCCGCTCGTAAAGGAGCGCCATCCCATCAAACCGCCGCCGCATGCGTCGCCCGAGGAATTCCACTGCATATGGTACTCCCTCACGGACAAGATCAGCTATCTTCCCGGAGGTCTGGCGGCGGGTGACGTCAGTTACAAATGCGCATTCCACGACCTGCCCAACGGTCTCCAAACCCATTGCTATGCGCCCATGGGCCTCGACATCAGGGACAAGTGGACGCTCGGAGGCAGCTTACCCGGCGAGCCCGTCCAACCCGTCGAGTTGGGCGTTGGCGCTCCCGTCACGGGTCTCTACTTGAGAGAAGACGTCGACATGAAGTGCAACATGTTGATGACCGGGTTCGTAAAGAAGAACCTCAAGAAATCACACGGCGTCCTCGTCGACAGGCTCAAGGTCAAGGCCCAGATCGCCAGCGCCGCAAACCTGAACCACTCTATGAGCATCAGGCATTCGGTCAATAGCGCCGCCAGCCAGAACGGCGGCGCTCCCGGCCAGCATCTGGGATCTCCCGATCCAAATCGTTTCCCCTCGCGCCCAAGCTCTACAGCATCCGCGCACTCGGCGAATGGCCCTCCCGTTACCTCGCCGGACCCGACACGGTCAGAATTTGGCCAGGGCCCCGGAGCCCCGAATCCGCCCTACTCCCCGCCAGCACAGTACTCTCAACACCAGTCTCTCCCCCAGGGTTCCGTGACATGGCAGAGCTTGAAGTCCTCGCCAAGCGTGAGCAGTCACTACAACCCCGCCATGCAAGGGAGAACGCCATCATTTATCGGCCAGCCTCCGCACACCAACCAGCAGCAATACAACCAATACCCCCCTCAGATGAACCAGTACGGTGGCCAGCACATGCAACACGGACGACAGCAGCAGTACGGACAACAACAGTACCCCTATCACCCACAACAACAGCAACAACACTCGTTTTACCAACCTCCGCAGAATGCTGCCATTGAGATGGGAGGATACCATCCGCCGCCGACAGAGTGTCAAGGTGGCGCCCCACAGGTACCTGGGAAGGACCCCACGTTTCCCGCTCAACCACCGAAGACACCGGATGACACGAAACATAACCAGAATCAAAGCTCCAGCTTAAATGGACCTTTCATCGCTGAGCTGGAGTAGGGAAAGAACAGCAAGGAAGCGATGGAAATCAAGCAGAGAGTTAGCGATGTTTTTTTTGGGGGGCGCCATTGGCGTTGATCATATTTCCTGTATTATTTTCTCAAAGATGAGTTTTGTGCTGCCATGTCGGACGAGGAAGAATTTGATATTAATCGGATGGAGGCTGGAGGATGCGCTTCTAACAATACCCCTGCGTTTGGTGCCGTTCCGCTGAGAGAGACCACCTCCCACTGTTTTGTACCGTTATATAATGCATCAACTCGGAAATCTGTTCCAGCTTTTCTCGCTTTGTTTCCTTACTATCAACACCGAATGTGATGGTAAACAACATGCTATCCAACGCCGGGCAGTTCGCGAACTCAGAAATTAGCCCCGCAATGTATAGTCATCCAATCACCCCCCCCCCTCTCTCCCTCGCACATGGATGCAATTCCCATCATTCCATTTCTAATCAAAGAGTTGAACCAGTCCTGCGTGTAAAGGCCCCAAGATACGTAGCACAAAATTTGATCTTGAAGTTTCTGTACATTGGTCCGTTGTCAAGGAAGTAACGAGTTCCAGGCGTCGTTGTGTTGCATGTCATAGACGGAATCGAAGTGGGAGAGAAAAAAAAAAAAAAAAAAAAAGGAAGAAAGAAGGAAAAAAGAACAAGGACAAAAAGCCGTTGTCATGCAAGAACCAGCCTGTTGTGCTGCTCCCAGGAGCCCATCGACTTCGAATACATGGAGATCGTGCTCGAGGAGGCCAGGGCAGGGCAGTTCCTGCAACGGCAGCAGGGACGGCGCTGGCGGCGGAAAGGATGACGGCTATGCAGGACTGTGCATTGCGTTTGTGAGTTTCTGATTTTTGACTCTGACTTTGGCCGGGCCTGGGGTCTCTGAAATTTGACGGTACTCTCGGGATACATGTGAAAACGGCGAGCGACTTCTGTAGATGGAGAGTTATATATATGGGTGAAGAACGAGAAGAAAAAAAAAAAGGTGAAAAGAGTGCTGGAGGGAACAAAGGCGAAAAAAGAAAAGAAAAAAAAACACCCATCCTGAAGGGTACAGGATACCATTTGGTTTATACAATTGGGAGTTCACCGAGCAAGATGGAAATCGACCGCGTCTGTTCATCTCCCAAGCAAATGTGCTTTCCCGAGACACCTCGAAATCCAACTTGACACGCAAACCTAGGAGACATAAACAAAATCTAGTTGTGGGTTGACACTACTGTTATTTCTTCTCCCTTGGGCACGCTTCGAGGCGTAGGCACCTCGGGGCTATACACCCTTCTCCACACAACAAAACTTCCAAATCTCAGATATCAAAGCAGGCCGATCAGCCAAGCAAAGTGACACTTGAGTTTTTCAGTCGAAACAGGTCTACGTTCTCTATTAGAAACCAAAACATCGAGGGTAGTTTTGCCGAAAACATCGAGCACGGTGGAAAGAAGCTGGCCCCTCGTGGGCATTCACCTATCCTGCTTACCTGAATGCTCCACTAGTCTCCTGTCGCATTCCGACTGCGTTCCGGAAAAAAAAAATGTGACCATATTTACGGAACATCAGATAGAGAGGTGTCATCAAGCATAACCTTTATTGGTCCGAGGGGACTTCATATCCTATGTATTTACAGGTTTGTGTGATTTTGATGCCCGGCGTCTTGGTCCGACACGGGGTCCAAGACAGCTACCAGGCGGAGCTCACTCCTCCTCAGGCCCCAATTAAAGCCAGATTACGTCCGATTCGCTGCGTCCGAATATCGCCGTGCCTCATCGTCTTATCTTGAAATAACGACACCCCACATTGTTTTGTTCGGCGGCCCCGCTCCATCGAAAACCAACAATTCGGGTAGCTAAAAAGACGGACATTCGCTTGGGTATAGACTGCTGTCACGCCCAACCCCTCCTCCATCCCCATATACGGCAATCAATGTAAAACAAATAAGATGTTGGTTGAGCTAATTGTTGCTCAGACTCGCGGGTCCCATCTATGCTAGAACTTTCCTACCAACGCCGCGTTTCCTGAATAGCAACATGGTAAAAGCAAATCAAGCAATAATTGAATGAGTCAAGGAAATAAATTCAGAACAAGCTTTGCTTGGGCAGCCGCCAACATTTGAGTCGAGTTGCAAATAAGATGGATGCATCAGGGTGAGAAATGACTGTAGAGCACCGCTATGGGCAGCGGCGGGCTGAGATCGAGCCGCGGGGCCAAGTCATGATCCGTGGTGTGCCGGGCAACCCGAATTGCCCGTGGCGTCCTAGTGGCTTCCGGCGATTCGAGGGCATGATGGTTTCCAGGACTTCACACCAAGTAGACTGGAAGAGATATCAATGACCGTCCGGATTGGGTGGTTGCATGAAAAGTTTCCCTGCCCTCTTTCACTTCGCCTTGGAACGGCTCTGGCTTCGCTCCGGGCCACGTGCTTCGAAGTCATGCCCCTTCAGTGTCTGCTCGTACTTGGGATTTCGGAGAAACTTGGGCACCGAGTCCTACATGTGTGGGTTAGCATCAATTTCGAGAGATGATGATAGGGACAATAGTCGACGTACACTGGCCATGAGCTTGAAGACAGCGTTCTGAGCATCCTCGAACAGAGAGGTCACCTCAGTGAGGGTGTCAATCATGGCGACATCCTGGCCGACAGCCTTCGTCATGCGGGTAGCCAGATTGTTTCGAAGCTGATGATCGATGTTCAGTTCGCAAGGGGATCCCGGAGCAAGGAAGGCATTGTAGATACCGTACGCCTGGGCCATGATCTCCTTGATCGCATCCAGGGACGTCGAGCTTGGCTGCTTTTGGGCAGAGCGGATGGCCGCCTTGCAGTTGCGTACAAACTCATCCACGTCCAGGTAGAATGACAAGTTCTCTTCACAGTGGGTCTCCCTGAGGTTTTCGCGGAATAGCAACCTGAGCGCGGCATCATTGAGAATCTTATCTAGGCGTTGCGTGTTGGAATCACGCGCAATGGCTCCACGGGCAGACACGGTCACATCGCTCTCCGAGCTGCGACCCCTCGGCCCACTGCCATTGATGATATCCTTTCCTTTGGTGGTGAGCTGGTAAATGGCATTCTTGGTGGGCTGGAAGGCAGAGGTCGATGGGTTGGAGGCCATGTGGGCACGGTCCTGCTGGACGGACTCCACGAGGTCAAATTGGACAAACAGCGTGGCAATATCAATGGGTTCCCGACGGTCTACGATGGTGCAGCAGTCCATGAGCCAGTCGGTGGCGGCCTTGCCTGTAAACGTATCCTTGTACGTTTTGCCGCCAACCTTGCGTTCACTCGCTATCTTAACACCAGTGAGGCCGTCTCTGTAGTCGCTGAGCGAGTCCGAATCGGCCGAGTTCACGTTAGACTTAACGTTCAGGCCATTGGTACCAATAAACCGGCGGAAGATGACCTCAATGGTGCTTCTATCGGTAACAATCTTGTCCGTCTGGCTGTCCCTCTCAAGGATGACCAATTGGGAAACGTTGGTACCGACAAGCTCCGATACCTGCTTCTGCTGTATGCCATTTCGAGCGCAGAATCTATCGAGAACGCAAATGCCCTTGGGAGTTAGTTGCCATACGGTGCCCTTCATCGAATATGCCTGCTGATATTTTCCGTCCGCAGACTCGATAAACCTTGATTCAAGGAATCTCTGGCAAATGGAGCGGGCCATGTCCTTGGCCATGGAGAATGTGGTGGTGGTAGTCGTTGTCACAATCCTCGAGGGATCCTTAGGGTCTGGCATCCGGTTGGACTGGGAGAATTTGAGCGAGCCAAGGTTGTTGATGGCATCTTCAGAGAGGAATGTATGCTCCATGCGGGTGAGGCGTACGCGGTGGGATCCAAGTGGTAGCAAGCTGACGATGAGGGTGGAGAAGAGGTCCTTGAAATCCTTTTGCATAGCGAAGCGGTGAGAATTATGCTATTAGAGCTTTTTTTTTGTTTTTTTGTTTTTTTGTTTTTTCTTTGCGGGGGGGAAGGATGGGGTGGGCGGGTTGAGATTGGGAATCGGGTTACAGGTTGTGGGGGGGAAAATAACATACCCTTGTGAATGGACGGTCGTCCTCCGTCATGCGGAGCAGCCTAGATGATGTCTGATGCATTTTGTTCTGTACGTGAGGGAGTAGTTTGGGAGGTGGTTGGTTGGGATCGGTCTTTGAATATGGTTGTGACGGCAGGTCCTGAACCACCAATGAAGTCTGGCTCGTCTGCCTCTGATCGAAGTTGGTGATGAGGGTGGAAGTAGAGGAGGAGGCCGAGTGCTGGGAAAAGGGACTGACTCCCGGTGGATGCGGTAGGCCGGTCCTAGGGCGATCAGTACCGTGCGAGTCCGAAGTTGGAACGGCAGATAGACCACAAGCCGACGCCGACGCCGTGGGCAGATGAGAAAACCGAGACGGGGAATAGACCGGATCGGCTGACTTTGAAAATGCAGAAACGGCGAATGCCAAGATACTGCCCTTTTCCTTTCTTGCCCAGTATGAAATGGAGCTGGCAGATGCAGTGGATGCGGAGAGCTGGTGATGGCGGTAACCCGCAGTGGAGTGGGGGTTAGATGAAGTCGACGCCCGTGGTTGGGAGAAGGGCGGCGCCGGACTGCTTCTGTTGCTACTAGCACTGGGGAAATTGGCCCTGTATGACGCCGGTGACAACGGCGGCGGTGTTGGTATTGAAGTCAACGTCGGCGGCGGTAGTGGTGGTGGCGGCGTGGTGGTGAATAATTGGCCAAGGGACTGCTGTTGTTGCTGTTGCTCCTGCTGGTAGTGGTGGTGTGGAGAGTGCTGTGAGAGACTCGCTGCCATCTATTCGTAGAAAAAGGAGAGGATTAGAAGCAGTCGCAAGTTTGCGGCACACGACGAGTTCAAATAAGAAAAAGGGCAAACAAGAACATAGCAGCAGAAGGGCGGACCATGGACCAGGGAGTTAACAAAAGGGCAACCAAACCAAAAAGATGGGGCTTTCCTCTCTTTTTGTGGACTGTGAACGGCGGACGACGGATGGGGGACAGAGCGGACGGACTGTGGGCCAGCGATGGGCGCAACAGACAATAGGACAGTTCAGACTAGCCCCTCTCCCACTGTGCAGGAAGAAGGAGAGAAGGGGGCCCTGACCCCTGTTGGTCCTCGCCTCATCTGGTGGTGAACGGTAGCAAAAAGTACTCGGTACATGTATTGGACAGCGATACCTCGCCATGTGTACCCAGGTACTTTTGCCCATCATGCTCCAAAACGAGCCTAGCATCTTAGGTAACTGCCACCTGCCGTATAACCCCTGCCTGTGCTCAAGTCAGTCCAACAAAATAACGAGGAAACCACATGGGGGGGAGGCACTATGGGGAACACTAGCCCGGAGATATGTACTGCGGTACGCCCTCCTTCTTCTGAAGCTGCTGCTGCTGGGCAGAGAAAGCAAGGTATAGTACGCTGGACTGTAGGGCATTTGGCCACAGACATAAACCAAATTAATCCACTCCGAAATCCCAAAACCAACCTACGAACACCAGACCATGACATGCACGTAGAAATCTGTGGCGCCGTCGTAGGAAATAAAAATATAGGTTAATAATTATAATAAAATATTATGTTAAAGGTAGGAGGAAGAGCCATGACGTGTATACCACATTTCCTCATAGCATGTAACGGCAAGCTACGAGTGACATCCATCCAATTTAGCAGGATCCATCAGGGATCCATCATTTTCTTCTTCTCCTTCTATTCAATGGACGGGCCCATTGATTCTCCATCCTGGACGTGGCTCTGCGACACATGGCGTTGTGGGCACCAAAGAGGAGACGTAAACTGGAGACGACCAATACGGAAACTTTTGCCAGTGAATCGTATGTGCCAGCACGTACAACACTAGCGTGCAAATATAATGAGAACCAAAAGGACGTCAAAACGGCGACAGGCCAAGAGCACCCTAAGAACCTATCAAACTGAGGTTCCGAGAGGATGAAAGTTGATGGAATGCGCTGTGGCAATGGGCTGGGATAATTGGATCCGATGCCACCTACCGAGGGCGCGGGTTAACAGCAGTTTGCCGTCCCCGCGAGGAGGGAAGAGCCACGAGGCAAAGTGACGGCACCCCACCCGGAAATTTGGGTCGGCTCCCAACCTTCGAACCTCGACGATGGGACAACGTAAGTGAGGTTGGTGGTGGGCGGAAGGACCCCGACGATATTTCAAAATTAATTTGGGCATTAACAAGCTGACCATAATTGTGAATCGCCTCTCAGCCCATCAACGGCATCACCCCCGCGATTTGTTGCATCTGCCAGTGACATCCGTACCCACCGTACACAGTAGCAGGAATATGTTCTCGGGCTGGCAACGCCTTCTGTGGCTGGTGTGGTGTGCAGGATGCACCCCCTCAGGCAAGCCGGGACTAGCGGGAGAGAAAGCAGCAACAGCGTGGAGAAAGAAAGAGGACTGCATCTTGGCCGCGCAAGGTTGATGAGACAGGGAGTCGTGAATGGTAAGTTGTGCACTGTGTGGATGAAAAGGGGACTGTTATGACAGCGTCAACGCACTGGTCCATGCTCAAGGCAACATCAAAAACATGCAGTGGCAGAGACGAAATGCATGGATTTCCCACAAAAAGGAGGAGAACATGAAAGGCCAAGATCTGCGCGTGGCTTCAGGGATTTGGAGCGCACTCACGCCAAACCCCTTCAGGCTCGTGTTCCCACTGTGCCTCATCAGAATAATTCTGGGGAAGTCGTGACTTTGTATCCATCCAATTTGTATGTACTATTTGTACGGTAGGAAATAACCTAGCAACACACAGAGTGCAGCACCTGGCGAGAGGGCAAAATACATATGAAGAGTCCCTTTCTGAATCAATGTACGTAAGCGAAAAACGTCCCTAGGTGCAGGGGAATACCTATAAAAAAATCAATCGCCGATGGTGAATGCATCCAGTGGAGGAAGACAGAAGGGAAAAAGAGGGGGAAGCTGGAAGTATGTAAACTGTGTGGTTTTGAAGGGCTAATAAATAATATGTATAATATAAAATGAACCTCGACTCGCACACACACACACTCGGCAATAGCGCTTGCTTGTCTGGGTTCTGCACAACTCTGGCCAATGCGCACTGTACATCCGCACGGAGTACAACTGCTGGTAGTAAACTCCCCTCATTTCCAGCTCACCGCAACGCCGCCCCTCTTTTTCATTCTTGTGTGCTTCCCTACAAACCCACCGACCCCACCAGCCACTGGCCAGCCTATCGCTGCTTGCTACTGCAAGGAAGAATGTGGTCGGCAGAGGCAGTATCGAAAGGTTGGAAGCGGACGGAACAACAGAGTACCTACTCTGTATACACGATACATTAGGTACGGAGCAAAGTATGATTACTTTGCTGGTAATAATATATTGAGCTTGTTGACCGCCAATGCCCTCTTAACGCCAGCGAGATGTGATAATCGCCGTTGGATGTCTGAGCCTCTGCGGAGGAGTCTCGCTGCAGTGATGTATGTACAACACTCGTCTCGCGGCACCAATGCCCGCCATGAAACCTCGTACTGCCCCAAAGTCCCACCTGGCCCACTGAAGGTGGATGTGATTGTAACACTAGTGCGCGGAGTCTAGTGGGTATATAGCGTGCTGCATAGGACATTCAACAGTCATCACAGCCCATGAGAGGATGGATTGGCAGATAATGTGCAGTGGGTATGGTTTAGTTGCAGGGGAGAAAAAGAAAAGAAAAAGGAAATCCTCGCAGATATATCATTACGTAGCTTAGTACTACGTCGTGACAAGCCGAATTGTGCTGTAAATCTGGAATTGATACACGCCACTAGGGTTTTTCGACGTTAGAATCATGGAAGGAAATTCAACTGCCACCGGGAAAGAATTCTGGGTATCAATGTCTTGTACCATCGTCCACGCTGACGAGGAGTGCGTTAATGTGTGCTGGGTGGAAGAAACTTGTATAGAGTGTCCTTAAGCCATTGAAGGAACTCCTCCGTGGTATCATGATAAAACATGAATGGAACACACACAATTTTGGGAAATCAATCACATCGATTACTTGCTCTTCCAGTATCTGGATCTGTGCTACTCTCCAGGCCGTTTGTGTGTTCCACTACAACTCTACTATGTAGGTCGAAATGGCCCTTGCCTTCGTGGATGCGGTAGGATGCTCGTCCGAGTGCTACTTGTGTGGCGGTAGGCGGTGGCGGTAGGCGGTGGCGGTAGGCGGTGGCGGCCTTGATCTCTTGAGCTCCAATCAAGTCCGCCTGTCATCGGCTGCTTCCTGAGTAATGAGACAAGTTTGTAAGGACGGCTCTGTTCCGCTAGGTCTGCGTGTAAGTTACTCGAATCAAGCACAGGCAGTTGCTCGATGCTCATGACAAACTTCCTGTCAGCCACAAGCCGAGCGCACCGGGCTAGTCCTTCCCGAGGGTTCAAGCTCTCATTCACAGCCTGAGGTATATCAAGAGCAATACGGCGAGGCTTCCGATATTCCGAGGTAGAGACAGCCTGAGTATTCATAAACGAAATGCGAGCACTAGGCAGGTAGGTAGTTCCACAGGTTGTAGCAGTGATACGCAAAGTAGAAGCAATATCGCCCGTGATAAATGTCTGTGGTTCGTAGGCCAGTATCACTGAATACATGCAACCATATGTAGAATATGTATTCCTGCTTTGTGCAACCGCAACAGCCTTCTACTGCCTACATGGGGAAATAAGCAGGCGAAAGAATGATGTGCATTTTGTAATTTCCACTCTTCGTAAACCCATCGTCCTTTGCTGGAAATCGATACCCAGGACCGAACAGCCATCGGCGCCAAGGTTCGAAGCTGCTCGGAAACTTTCCAATTAGCTGCGGACTCATGTTCTGGAACTGCAGGATAGATCGATCTCTCAACTGGGGCTCGAGGATCCGTCCTCAGGAATGCCATGCGCATTGCAGTCGGGCTATACATGTGTGATGTATCTGAACAAGTCTGGGTTTTTTAGGCACTAGCCACATATCCTTACATCAATGTGTGCATCACATTTAGTAGTGCCCGCTTCGTAACCGACTTTCGCCGTTCGAGCGAGTCTAGACATTCTAGAAGTAATATATGCTATAAGTCCCCGCGCGCTCCGTTCAAACTTCAAGGAACGCCCAGAGAAAGAACTCCAGGAGACTGACCTTGTAGGGATTCGCGTAACCGTCAATCCACGAATGAGAAAAGCTGCTGGCCTGCATTGGCGAGGCTACGTAGGTCCACTCTCGAGAGATCGGCGAGTGATTCTGCTTCCTTAACGGTTGGCGTTTCGCAAGAACGTGCGAGGTTCGCACCCGTTCATTCACAAACATAGCTTGATGGCCTCCTTTCTATCTGTACCTCTCTGGTATCTTGCTCTCCGACCGTACCGGAAATTTGATGGCACCCTGCGGGCTCGTGGGACTACCGGCGTCTGAAATCGTGTATCTGCACAGAGTACCTACGGTAAGCCGTGGACTGTTGGGCTGGGTTTGCGAGATTTATGATGGATCATGGGGCAGAAATGGCTGGGAACGTTGTTGAAAACGGTACATTCAAAAAGCAGCCTGTTAGGGCTGGCATGTCGAGATGGAGAGGGCAGTTCATAAAAACCCCAGCTACATGAACGTGAGAATGGCGTTTTGGTGTCACACATGCTCTATCACAAATCCATTGATGCTACGGGAGAGTCTTGCTGTCATTCAGATATGAGCCTCAGTTCCCTCCTGAAATGTGCGCCTCGGATGGGCGGCTCCTCTATGGTTGCGATTTGCCTTACGGGGTTGATTACATTCCCTAATAATAAGCGATGAACGGTCCAGAATGGTTGTTGGCTCTCCGCAGCCTCCGCTCCTGATGCAAGAACTGACCACAGAGTTGCATCGCGATTCATACCAACCAACCAACCTCCATGCGACAAAGATGAAGATCCGACTGCATGTCCAAATGGCCATGTGGCTCATGCCCAGCTTGTTGCCCGTTGTTGACGCACTAGCAGCACGTGTGCAGGTTGTTTCATTTAACCCGAGGAACAAGCTAGATTAATTGGCTAGTGGGATAATTCAACAAGGGCCATAAACTGATTGGAAATTCCCCTCCGCTACGGCTCGGTTTCGTGGGGGTTGGAGTTGATAGGGTACCCTCAGAAAACACTTCGACAAGTTGCAACTGTTTGTTCCTGCTACATCCTATAGGCATAATATCTACTGTATCAATGCAAAGAACATAGAGACTGGTAGAGAAGCTCCCACATACTTACAGTTGACAGGCATGGATAGCACGTACATGGTACAGCACATCCACCACTCTATTCCAATGCACATAGTACCACATCGTCAACCACCACGGACTGTGATCACTAGACTCACTTGAGTAATGTTCTCTACTCCGGGCGAGAGTCGACGGCGGCGCTTGAGCTGGATCGGGGGTGAATGATTATCTCTCTGACGGAAAAGTGTTGGAGTGTGTCTGTGACAGGTCACTTCGTAACTTGCCGCTTATCGTCTGTCTGCGGATTCCGACGCCACGTGCGTATATACAGGATATCCATCCGTCGAAACCCACAAAAATGAGGTTTCTCTAGGCACCACTTTGCTTTTTCGCCATGTGGTTGGGAGCCTGGCTAGCCAAGCAAACCCGCATGCCACGGCACGGTGGAGATACAAAAAGGCATGGTTACTCCGTACATATCAAACAATTAAACATTACGGAGCACGGAGTCCTATGATGCACACAGACTCGGACAAGGTGAATCCACTGCATCGACGACGACGGCCATTGGATGTGCTCTAGGCGGGCAAACAATATATTATACACAGTATGTACCACGGTAGCGGGTAAGTGTCATCTGCCATGGGATGGCCCCTGAATTCTCTGACCGCTTCTTGACATACCGTGCATATAAAATAGATTATATAGTAAAATACTACGGCGGAATCGATCATTAACACATGATTCTGCAACAAGGGCTGTGTCGCGTGCCTCTCTATCATCTTGAATCCTACTTAAACGCGGTTGACGTTTTCTTCAGTTTACAGGATCGTTTAGTGGAAGCATCCAGATAAGGAAAGGCGACACGATGGAAAGCTTATTCACCAGCCCGGCCGGAAAGTGGACCATTCCGAGTCAGCTCACCTTGACGCTGGCATGACGGGGTTATCAAGTCATCCATCGCGTCGTGGACATTGGACAGCATTTATTCATTGCTGCATCAGTTCATCCAGTGTGAGTCCCAAATCCGCGACACACAGTGTTGGCATCCATGGATGCCCACGCGCAATAGAATTGGTGGATAACAGTCCGAGGAGGCTGTTGTGGGTTATTACAGAATTGTACACATAATCTCACTAGGAGAAAAAGAAAGAGCCAAAGAAGAAAAAAAGGAAGGACCGCGGCTTGGTCGGGGAAGGCGATGATAAGTTGAGTGCGATGTATCATTAGGAGGTAGCTACCCCTTGGAGGAGCTGTCCAATGGAACTGGAGCAGCTCGTGCTAGAAGGTACCTCTGAGGAGTCCTGTCTGTACCAGCTCCGCCAGTATGTATCGGTACGGAGGTGGGACCTCTTTCCCAAATCTCTCGGGAACAAGCACGTTTTTCTTACTCCAGGTGGAGATTTACCACGTGGGTGTGGGAAGCCACACTTTTTCCCGCAGGCCCCCGTCTGACTTTCCATTTCCATTCCAAGCACTGGCGGGCACCCACTAAACCTCATTCGCATGAAACCGAGTTTTAACCGGGAAGCAGCCGCCACTGACTCGAGGAAGGCCCCCATCGGCAAAGGCAACAAGGCCATCATGTCATTCATCACCCCCTCCCCCCAAAAAAAAAAGAAGGGGAAGAAGAAGAAGAAAAAAAAAAGCGTCGACATAAATCACTTCCTCGAGCCCGCTATTTCTTTCGTTAAGCCATGGTCTGGCTTCCTTGGGTCCAACTACCGATGGAGTCGTACGACGAGTGTATCTCTACTGCACACCTACACCTTCAGTCTTCCGAAAGTGGAGAACAAGCTGGATGGTAGAAAATGAAATAATTTCAAATCCGTCTCTTTTTTCAACCTGTCCCACCCTTGCTCGCCACGCATTGGGTACTGCGAGACAGGCACCGCATGCCTGGCGTTTCGCCCCTCTCTTGCCGGGAATACCAAATTCTGGGAAATTCCCCCCAAACCCAACACGTTGGAGAAGGCAGGCTTGCCAGCCAAATACCAATCTCCTGGGAAGGAAGGAG
This sequence comes from Zalerion maritima, assembly GCA_022664585.2. Lineage (NCBI taxonomy): Eukaryota > Fungi > Ascomycota > Sordariomycetes > Lulworthiales > Lulworthiaceae > Zalerion > Zalerion maritima. The sequence goes on along the minus strand of JAKWBI020000129.1, from coordinate 29,633 downwards.
GAAAGAAGGATGATGAATGGACTATTTGCAGACATGTGTTTCTTTTTCTTGATGGGCCAGAGCGGATACGAACACTACTCGCAAGGCCAATCCCAGCTGGTCTCCGGCACGAGCGAGCACAGCGTGTTTCAACCGTTTGCCCACTAATAGTGCTTGAGGTCCACTCCCCTATTCAAAACTCATCACCAGCGATCCAGTGGCAAGGAAGGGGAAAAGGGAGAAAAGAGGTACAGAAAATAATGACCCTGGTGTATTGTCTCGGCCTGTGGCTGGGCCGATGACCCGCCTCCCCGGTTGCCCAGCGCTCAAATCTGCTAATTGCTGCCGACTACGGGCTACACATCGACATTTTCCCTTCCTTGCTTTCTAGAAGGTGATATGGAAGCTTCGCCGACCGGGAAATGCCACTCTTTGTTCCCGAGGTACTCTGAACCCCGGAGTAGGTATGGCGGATTGCAACAACAAACACTCGTACCGGATCCTACGCTACAGTAGCCCTGGACAGAATACTACCTTCATTTTGTCGGGGATTTCAAGCTCACCACTCATTACGGATTCTCGACACGGTTACAAAAGCAGCTAGGCAAGGCCGGGGGTATTCATTCTACGGGAGAAGCTGTGAGACTGCCATGTCACACAAAATGCCACAAGCAGCAAATGAATGTCTCTAACCAACACGGATATGATGCACGTATGCGCGGGTGCGTGTGTGAGCGTGTGAGTACGGATTACATATCCGGACGTCCTTGGCAATCTCATGCCTCTCTGCTCTGAGGATTTCGGCAGTATCCGCATTCTTTGAAGCTGATGACTTGTCGCCGCCGAATGTGATTGAACCTGATTTGGCTCTCGAGACGGCTTCATGAGGCTCTGCACCACCACGCGCATGTGACGAGGCACGGATTGAAGCTACACGAAGTGTGCCCTAGACTGATCGACTTGCTAAGCACTTTCACAACGGGGTAGTTACTCGATGAGTTTCTGGCCGATGAGCGAACGTCGACATACACCACTGCTACCACACACGATGCTTGCCCGCAAATGTTTCCGACGAGAGCAAAGTGCCGACTCTGGAGAAGGAAGATGGTCCGGTTGCCAATTCCGGAACCCGGAGCACCACGGAGGTGACTGTGATAAACGCTCCGAAGCCGAGGCCGAACGCAACATGCCCATAGTGTATAGATCGAGTTCCGACCGAGGCCACTTCCTAATAATACCTTATTATCATTATACCATGGTGTCCAAGCAAACCTGGCAAGACCGGCGGCTTTATTCTCGGGGCCCTACGAATCTTGCAACGTTGCTCGTATGTGGCGATAGCATTGGTTTTGGCCCTCGGTACTTGCAAATATCGCACAACCAGCCTTGGGGACCTGGGCATTTTTGCGAGATGGAGAACTCTCGGCACTCGGAAAGAAGGCATGGGCTAGTCGAGACGAGTCTGGCCGTCCCTGATCGGTCAGTCTTGTGCCCTGCAAGGTGCATCTCGGGAATTTACACCGGTAGACAGGGGGAAACGAGATAGCATCATGGATGGATGCAGCTGTTTCCGTTTAGAGCTTCGCACAGCACAAACCGACACTATATCTGCGTCGTAGACACCCATGCCGTACATGTCCTCCACTCCACTCCCCATGCTGCAGTCCGTATCTGCTGCTGCACTGACGAGATCTAGCTTTCTACATGTGTACTGTGTGTAGGCCATCGAGTCGGTCAGGATACAAGGTGACGAGGCTCGACGACATCCATTGTTGGAGATGCCAGAAAGGCCCCCATCTAGCGTAGTCTCCCACACCCACAGAAATCCGTCCGCCCTATTGAATAAGAGTTAATTTACAGCGTCGAATCACATGTCGAACATGCTTTCTTTTTTTCGGATGCGGTGGACAGAACATGCAGCGACTTTAAGGCTGCAGTGCCTGTTTTTCTTATCAGCTACTGCCCCAGCCCGCCGTCAATCAGAGGGAAAGTCGTCTACAGACTGCCGCAAAAAAATAGGATTCGGCTAGCCACGCAGCCTGTTGCCACTTCCTAAATGGAGATATGATTACGTCTATCCAGTGGTTTTCTGGCAATTTGCCTCTCGAGAACTCTTGGAGCCTTGGAGATGGGCTGCCTATTGTTCCTTTTGTCACACTTGCACAGTCCCTCTCAGTTGCCTCCAATTCCCCATCAACCTATGCTCTTTCCCCGCCTTCTGCGTCGCAACCGTTCGGCATAACCACAACCACACCGACATTCAAGCTTGCCCACTACTTTCTGACACACAGGACTACTAAGCCTGCTAGCATTGTCCGCTATCCCAGGCTACTTGCTGCACAGGAAGGGGAAAAAAAAGTGCCTATCAAGAGGGGTGGACAAAATAATATTCTTATTACAGCGCCCTGGCCGCCCAACCACATGATGCCCGATGATTACTACTACGACCCCTCCCTTTCCGGAGAAGAAAGAAATAGCAAAGACAGCATCAACTCGTGATATTTGTTCTTCCTGCCCATCGGAAGCCTACACTCCCTCCTCATTGTCATCATCGTCTTCCGAATCCTACTACTCTTCCACCTCACTCCCCGACGGCCCGACGGAGAATTATCATCAGCAGTGCTCCGGAAGCGGACCAAGCACGCGCCAAGACGGACGGCACAACCACCACCACGAGGCTAGCCGCGGTAACAGCGACAGCAGCAACAACGGTAGTGGTACTCGGGAGCCTCATCGTCCTCATCGCGATTATCGCTCGCTCCCCCGTCACAATACCAAAAAATCAATAACTACTCCTCATCCGCAGCAACCCCAAACCTTGAACAGAATACCCATCACGGCAACGAAATAGTTCCCGTAGCGTCAACCATGCCGCCACCGTCACCGCGCGCGCCATCCCCGGCATTGTCGGATGGCGCCGAGTCCTACTGGGCGGAGGGTTACGGCCCACCGGCCGTCTCCGGCTCGGCTCGTTCGCGCTCGCGCTCGAGGTCAACACCAAGGCAACGACAACAACGACAACAACGGGCATACGGTTACGATAATGGTGGTGGTGGTAGTGGCGGGTGCTACTCGGGAGTAAGAGGCGTGAAGGCGCACGCGCCGGATGGGTATTCCCACACCAGCTATTACGAGTATGTTTCTGGCGGGGAGGGCGATAGTGGCGCAAGGGAGTTTCCGTACTATCCCGAGCTAGATGCTAGGGGCGATGACAGACACCGATACAGATACCGAGTGAGGGGTGGCAGGGATAGAGGTAGAGGCGGGGGAAGACCCATGACATACTCGGAAGTAGAATCTGAACGCCGTCGCCACCGACGGAGCAAGCGTGGCGGGGACTTGTTGCTCCTTGCGTGCGCGGCCATGGTCGCTGCGGCGGTCTATTTCTTTGGGGATGCGGAGAAGAAGAGGGCGGAAAATGAGAGGGGGAGGGGGGGTAGGATGGGTGAAAGGGCGCAGGGGTGGACGGATGATAGTAGTGCTGGGAGTAGGAGTAGAACTCGGAGTTGGGGTAGCCGGCGAGGGGCAGAGAGGGATGTGGATAATGATAGGGGGAATAGGACTAGGAGGATTGGGAGGGGACGGGCGTGATGGAGGTAAGGCTCTGCTGCTGGTCTAGATACGGGGAGCGTGGTGATGTAGCGGATAGTAGGACAATGATATTTTACGATCTATAATTTACGTATTTTGTTGGGATCCCGGTCCAGACGCCAAGTTGCCTACCAGGGTCGGTGCCAGCGCTAGAACCCGACTTCTACCGCACATACCTGCAGTATAATTCCAGAAACCTAGAACATTTATACACAGTAGACTCTTCAGAAGCAAACTCGAACCGACAGACGATAGCCAACGAGCCCTCGAAATAACATACGTGCATGCATGTACACACCTGTACCTCGGCACGTATATAACTATGGACCAGTGGGCAGAACTAATAACACTGGCTGTACCTAGCACCTGCCTACTTTTACAACGTCCCATTCAAAGCAGAACCAAGGTCCGTCACGCGTTAGAGCATGTATCTATCTCCATCTATAGCTAGGTAGGTAGGTTGGCTCGAAGCTCAAAACCCACACAGTACGCAAAGCATATTTTGCCGCGGATTTCTCTCCGTCGGCCCGGGGGCCAAAAAAAAAAACAAAAAAGAAGAAGAAGAAGAAGAGGAGGAGGAGGAGGCGAAGGGTTCGAGCGTCAGGCCGCGTCAAGTGTCAGTGATCGTGATAGTGCTCTCCTGCGTGTGTGCTTGTAGTTTCTGCCCGTGGTGCGAGTGCCCACCTAGGTACAGTAGGTATGCCAGCAACGTTTTGCGCTATTCGCTTGTGAATCACAGAAGCATGCAATAGTTGCGGAGAGTAGTGAGTTCTACAGTAGAACACCCAGTTGAAGCGCGGGCTAGGACCTAAACTGGCTAAATTGAAGTGCTGAGGTAAATGGAGAGAGATATATATATATATATATCTTCTGTATTTGAGTTAGGTATCGCTATCGCTCGAGCACCCAGTGTCACAATACAATGACCGGGTCCTGACGGATAGTTCATGGTTTCAAGCTCCAAGCTCCATTTCCTTGTACTATGTAATCCCCTCGATCAAGAGGTATGCATATATGTATGTATCTAGTACAAAACCAACCACCAGGAATGCGGCTACTAAAACGTCTAGCACCAGGACCAACTAATGCACGCGCCTCACACACTATCTGATGCTGCTGCTGCTGCCCCCCAAAAAAAAACCATCACCAAAAACCAAACTAAAATACATATCCGTGAACAGCGATTGGCTACTCAGCAAAAGACATTAGATCGAAAGGCTAAGAAGAGAATCAGCGACTCGCGTCCGTTAGTGCACAGTGGAAATAGCCGGTGCTAACAAAAATACAGAGGAAAAGACACGACTAGGTCCACATGGACGAACCATTGTATCTTTGCACACGCCCCCAAGCCCAGCGGCGCGGGGTGAGGAACCGAATCATATGGTAGGCATGCTGTGTGTAATATTCATGCCACTCGTTTCCACGGAATATGCCAGTCCTGGCGCTTGAGAGTACCTTCCAAACTATCCGCCTACCCACCTGATGCCTTGGGAGCGACATCCGAAGCCATGTCAGAACCAGACTTTTGCAATCGGACGCGATGCTATTCCGTTCCTTAATAAACGTTTCCCTCTGCCGAGCCAATAATTCCACCTAGCTATGGCGCCTTCTGAGAGGATGAGTCTGTAGTCGACTACTTTCTCGAATCCGCCGACGATAGGAAGTTCTCTTCATCGGCACGAACCCCGGGATGAGGCATACCAGAAACCAGGAACTAGGAACCAGTTCACCTACCCTCTCCTCAAATCGAAGTAGGACAAGCGTCTCTCCTCCACCCCTTTGTCCTCATATTACTCTCAATCGTTTTCCAGATGTGATCAGCCGCTTCCCTATCGCGGTAATTAACATCCTTCGTCACGATCGGTATCTCCCTGCCCAACTTACTCGCGTCGCTCTCCCTCCACCTGTCCACGCTCGTGCTCACCACCCTGTGGCCCCAAGACTTGACCATCTCGGGCACCTCGTCGTCCCTGTAACCTACGTACACGCCCTGAACGTGCTTGAAGAGATCGGTGGGCTTCGGCCACTTGTACGACTTGAACTGCCACTGCTGCCCCGTCGTGAACACCGCCACGACGCGGTTCCAGTAGTCTGGTTTGAACTGCTCGCACCCTTCCACGAGGATGAACCGCATCGGCCGGTGCGGGTCGATGTCCTTGACTATGCGCGTGATGTGCAGGAGGTTGAGGTTCGAGTTCAGCGCGGGTGCGTCTGGAGGGATGAAGCGACCGCTTTCGAGGAAAGATTTGATGTTCGTGAGACGCAGGAGCGAAGAAGCAGAGGGGGAAAGCAGGATGATGGGGTCGGGTCGTCGAGTGGTGGGTTTTTGGTTCAACGGGAGAGATGTTTGGCTCGAGGACGTGCCATTCGAGGGCTTCTTAGACAAGAATAGAGCAGATAGTTTTCGCACGTGGGAGAAATCCTGGGTTCAAATGTCAGCTAGGTCAACACAGAAGTCGATATCTTAGACAAGACGCATATACTGTTGGCTTGATCCCTCTCAGGATGGAATTCCTGTCGCCCATGCGACGTTCCCCATTGTAGACAGCAGCAAGCCTGGGGTCCATCGTGCCCTTCCCTGACCTCGATGCTCCAGCAGCACCCGCTGCAGGAGCACCAGAGATAGACTTATCTACCGTGGTGGCCGGCGCGCCCTCTAGAGGCTTTATTCTAGCGCACTCATCGGCACCCTCCAGCCAGGTAACCAGCTCCAGCCTCTCGACGAACGACACGCCATGGACGCGATGCGAAATGCCTGCCGAGGCAAACTCAGCGTTCAGCTGCTCGACAAGGCCATTGTACTCGGGAATTGTCCTCTGGTGATTGCTGTAGGCAAAGTAGACGGACCTCAGGTCAAATGGCGCGCCATTGCTATCGACGTAGCGTGTCGGGGTGTCGAGGGGGAGGCAAACGGGAGCAGGGCTCAGATTGAACTGGAGGTGTGTCGCTTGGGCGAGCGGCGTTTCCTTCGCGGAAGGGTTTGGTGTCGCGGAAGTAGTCGGTATCAGTGGTCTTTGTGTTGCAACGGATTGGCGGAAGAGAAGTAGGGCGTCCTGGATGGTGGCTGATGCCATCATTGCTACGATTTGGCAATTACGTATTGGTAGCGATGATGAAGGGGAACTTTTCTCTCGTGGAGAAGGAAATGCAAATCACGGTAGGGAGGTTGACTGTGGCTGCTGATTGGCCGGGGCGGACAATGTAAAATTCCAGCCTGCGACCCTGACACAGGCCGGGCAACTCCTTCGCTGCCTGCCGGGGAGTTTTTGGGCTCCGTAGCTCCACAGTGACGCACAGGTAGATAAGATAGGCGCCACTGGGCAGCTCCCCTCCCCCACCATTGTTTGCCTAAATGGAAACACAACCAACACATGTAGAAAAATAAGAATGAGACAGAAACTAGAAAGGCAATTTCTCTGAATTCTATTCTACTCTACTAATTACTAGTCAGAGGGGTGAAATGACATCAAGCTTGCAATACATGGGCTCTCCTGTGCTTGCGCCTGCGTGCAGTCATATGCGACAAACCAGAATGCCTACCCCAAAACGTATAACTGTAGCAAAGAAAAAACAAGGATGAAAAAACTGGCTCCTAGGTGGTGAGACGAGCCTCTATCTTGCCCTTGTGCGACTTGGCAATCTCGGCCATTTCGTCCGTCGTGGCGTTATGGGTGGCATGAACCTGGTTGAAAGGATTATCGTCGCTCTTGTCGAACTCTTTTCGGATCCTGTGCTTCCTCTGGTCCAGTCTGAGACCCACCATGCTCTTGTCTGCCTTGACTTCTTCTAGTCGGCGGGCCTCGAACTTGGCGAATGCAGCGGGGAATCTTCGTTCGGGGTGACGGTCGATGTTGGCGTTGGTCTTGCCAGTTATTTCGAGGGCATCCAGTGCGTTGTCGATACCGGTTGCGTTAAGAGCGCCGGGATTGGAGGGGCCGTCAGGGGTGTCGTCAAGTTGCGACAAGTCAAGACCGCGGGTCTTCTTTTGGGCTTGTTTATTGTTCTTGGGTTGGCTGCGTCCTGGGGTGCTGGCTTCTTCTTCGGCAAGAAGGGCGGCTTTCTCGGCCTTCTTGCGAGCGGCCTCTTCCTTCTTTGCCTCTGCTGCGGCCCTGTTTTGCAGTGGAACGAACGCAGCGGTTAGTACGATATCAATAGATAATGTGGTGGAGGAATGAGCCGTGGTGGTAGAGAGGCTTACTTCTTGTCGCTACCCTTTGTGCCCTTGTTCCATTTCTGGGCCTCGGAAACTTCGTCCGTGACTCTCTTGTCGGCCTCCTTCTGTGCCGCCTGCTCGGCCTTGCGGGCGTTGCCCGCTTCCTTCTTGGGGTTTGATCCTTTCGATTTGCCCATGGTTAATGTGCTTGCTTGTGGGAGTGTGGTATTGCGATTTCTGCGAGTGAGGTGTTGCGATTTGGAAAAAGACGAAGAAGACGGCTAGGTTTGGCGCTGGCTCTGGAACCTTTTAGAATAGCAGGATGGGTGGCAAGTAGGGCTTGAATCACGGATCACTTATACCTTCCCTTTTACCTTACTCCACTTATACGGCATTCTATTTACGCCCTCCTGAAGAGGCCTTTTTTTTTTTTTTTTACCCAGTCTACCACTCAATGGGGCTTTAAGAGGGGCCTGTCAGCACCTCCAGCGGGCTTGAAGGCCAATTGCACAAACCAGTCCTTCGGGCTTGCGACTCTTCGGTATAACTGCCACAAAGGCTGCCCAAACTGCCGCATACGGCAAAATAAAACATTGAGAACATCTATTATAAGTTAGGTTATTTGAAGCGCTCAAGTTATATAATGAATCCACAAGGCCTAATATCTACGGGCGTTACTGAGAGTAAATAGATACATTCTCCTTACCTCACGTACTTGGCAGGTGGGGAGATGGGGCACTCATTATAAACGGTGGTCGAGCACCTATTACTACAGCCAGCAATACGTACACATCTTCACACGCTTCGTCCGCAACGGCTTGGGCATTTTACATCACCCCGACTCGAAACACTGTGGGATATTCCAATTCGTTATCCGATCTATATTCGCAACGCTTGGGTGAATGGGAGGTAGAAGGCCAACACCTCTCACCAATCCCAAAAGTAACCGCTTTATTAAGCAAACTTTGTTTCAACTAGAGCTGCAAGCGGCTGACTTATCATTAGTAGCGGCCTTCCATGTTGCAGCCACCAAAATAAAACAAAATGTCTTGGCACCCACTCTCAACCCATTCCTTCTTTTCATTAATTTCAGATTTCAAATCGCGTGTACGCTTGTTGGCCCTCCTACTCCCGGACGAAGTAGCTGGCGAGAGACTCCTTCTTGTGTTTCGATTTCCAAGCTCTGAAGCTTAAACGCATTGTTACCCATTTCATCCGAACATTCGTATTGAACTAAACCGCCAACCGCCAACCGAGCACGATCAGCTCAAACTATCCAACGTTTCAAGGACTCCCTCACAGCATCCAGCGCTGTTGCGTTTTGAGCCCGGAAGAGAGCCCGGGAGAAAAGGGACATCCAGCCAGCCAGCCAGCTGCAGCGACTCTTCATTCGTCCGCCCGGCTGCTCATTCTCCCTCTTCACTAGTAGTATCCTTACCAACACCAGCTGAATATACACAATAATTCCCAACATTCTACTTACCCAGCTTATCGTCACCGAACGACCCTCTTCTCATAATATCATCGTCAAATCAACCAACACCATGCCCGCCGTCATGAGGGCCGGCATCGGTCTTCTCAACGGGGGATGGAAGCGAGCCCTCACATACCCAGCAGGTTCCCCAACGTCATCCCGCCGCTCGCCCTGCAGAGTCGAAACCATAGTCCCAGCACTCTTTCTAATCCTCGTCTTCATGCTCTCCTTCACAATGCTCTCCCAATCAATCTATCCGTCATCACCACCGGAAGAGCAGGGACAAAACGGCGGAAGCAGCAGTAGCAACCCGGGGCAAGCGGGTGATGGTGGACCCTCATCCGGCAGCGACGGCAGCGACGGCAGCTACGAAACCCGTCCACCAAAACCCGTCTCCGAATTCTCCTTCGACATCGACCAGATCCATGTACCGCGGTGGATGGCAGCGCTGCCGGACAACGTATCCCTAACCGCCCTCTCAATCCCCGGCACCCACGACACCCTCACGCACAGCCTGGCAGAATCTCATCCTCGCTTGCACTGCCAGAACCACAACTTGTCTACGCAACTAAACGGTGGGATCCGCTACATCGACGTTCGCGCCCGCCTCAACACATCCAGACACGACGACCCAAGCTCCAACCGTCCAGGAAACCTGCTAATCTATCATTCCTATGCATGGACGGGCTACTCCTTCGCCGACGTTATGACAACAGTCTTCTCCTTCCTGGACCAAAACCCAGAGGAAACAATCCTGATGCGTCTCCAACGCGAAGGCGGTCCCGTGCACGTCGGGCCGGACGGACGTCATATTCTCTCCAAGTCGCGCCGCGAGGTTGGCGAAACCGTCATCGAGCGCGTGGAATACGCCATGGACCGCCGGGGAAAATCTTGGGGTGCAGACCCGGATTTCGAAGCAGCCTTCAACTACCACCGTACGTCGGACCCGGACACCTCCGCCGGCTTTGACAAGCACTTTTACTTGTTTCCTTCTTCTCTGAGGGAAGACGACAAGAAAACACCCACTTTGGGCCAGGCGAGAGGTAAGGTCATTCTATTGCAAGATTTCGACGGTGCACAGGGGACTAGAAACGTTTATGGTCTTCCGTGGGACGAACGAGATGATCGCCTCAGAATCGAAGATCTTTGGATCCTTACCGGACCAAGGGACATGGAAAGGAAGTGGGATGCCGTGAAAAACGCCCTCGACGATGCCGCCGCCGCAGAAGACGTCTTTTCCGGACCGCTCTTCCTAAGCCACTTGAGCGCCAGCGTGGCGGTTGATCCCGTGGATGTAGCGGCTGGCATTCGGGATCCAGATACTGGGAAATGGCACGAAGGGATCAACGATCGAACTGGGAAAGGACTGAGGAAACGAAATGATGGCAAGGATGAAGGGAAGACTGGGGTCTTGATGGCTGATTTCCCGGGGAAGAATCTGATCGCGGCGATCGTGGAAAGGAATGCTTGGGCTCTGCCTACTACCGATGGGCATGCTGAAAAATAAGCAAGAGTTTGAAAATGAAGAAGATGGAGGAAATGAAACGAGACGAGACGAGACTTGCTGGTCAGTCAGCGGCCATATATAAAAGGCATGGATGGATAGATGAACGTTTATATCCAAGTGTTCATTCATACATGATTTCGTTTTCGTTAGGCTTGATTTTGATTTTGATTTTGATTTTTTTTTGCATCGCGATTTTAGTTTTGGATACCTCTGCGGCATGGTATGTATGTATGGACACGGCGTTTGCGGGTAGTTTGTTCCTCTTTCGCATTTTGCACGGTCTCCACAGGGAGCATATATATAAACTGGACACCCATGATACAACATGCACATAAACTAGGCTCGATGAATATCTAGGACGTCGGTCGCAGGCCGCAGGTACTCAAAATCACTCATTTCATGGTTTTAATACCGGTCATGTGTTGTAACTCTCAAGTCATGCTCCAAACGAAAGTTATACTAATCTTCATGTTCTATCTATCAATTACAGAAAAGCACGTAGCAAAATAATTTGATACCCCAAACATCCAAACTACAAGACGCCTTGCTCGCTTGCGCTAACAGCATCTCGGCTAATATAACGATGGCTAAGCTGCAATCAAATAGGTACCATTTTGGTATTGGGTAGGACGAATGAATCAATACTCTTTACTCATGTCCCTACATCAACTCATCCGTATAGTACCTATCCGCAGTCATGCCATGTTCGCTAGGACGAAACATGGGAAAAAGAAAAAAAATAGAAGAGTAGCAACAAGATCCAAGAAACGTACAACAAACTCCAGGCCTCCTTATATCCATGGGGCCAAGGCAGGGTTGTCCCTGTACTCACAAAAATAATCGAACAAATACATCCAAGTGCTTTTGTACTTCTATCACCTCCATATGTCGCTGAATATTAATACAAAATTCAACCCCTATAACCGACTCCCTCACTTCTGCGGACTCCTAGTGGGAGTGCCCGCACCGCTTCCCCTACCCTTGGCTTCTCTCCTCAAACTCTCGATACTATCCACCATTTCCAACACCCTTGTTTTCCTCCTCGGACTCTCCCCAGGCGTGCCAGGTTGCTCCCTTACGCCCGTCGCATTTCCACCACCAGCTGTACTCGGGCCTGCAGGGGTAGCAGATCCCAAAAGACCTCCACCAAGTTGCAGCATCCCCTCCCTCTCAGCAGCAACTCTATCCGCCTCCCTTCGTATCATCTCCTCCCTCTCTTCCTCGGCTTCTCTACCTCGCTCACGATCTTGCCTATCCATTCTTTGCACCCGCTCGAACCACACCATTTCAGCAGTCCTCGCACCACCCGCGCTAGAGACCGTAAAGTCTGTTCTTTCGCTTGACGAGTCGTCATGGTGATGTTGCTCCGGAACCGCGAGGCCGCCTCCAGGAGAGAAGCCTGCGCGGTCGAGGTCCCTAGCCAGCCTCACGGGTGTTGGTGGAGGTAGGCTAATGGACGGGCTCGGGTTCCTCACCACGGGGCTCGGCGAGAGGTGTGATGCGTTCGTGGATGAAGGGGCGAGTGTACTGCTTAGCGGTGTTGTAGTGTTTATGGGTGGAAGGCTTAATAGTCCTTGATTCGCTTCAGCCCTCGCAATATGTACTTCGTCGCTTGCTGACGGAGGATCTTGGAAAGGATCGCTGTCATCCCTCCTATGGCGAGCTGGTGTGGACCCACCCAGGGCACTGGAGGACGCCATGTCTGGTGATGGGGTTCGTCGTATCAATTCAACCTGCACGCCGACGTCTGGATCGGAAACCGCAATGTCTACATCAAGCGGTTGGTGAGGATCGGGTCTTGTTTCTCCCTCACTAGCTTTCCTCGCGGAGTCATTAGGCTTTCGAGAGCTCGACTGGTACGCTTTCCTCGTGCCGCTAGCCCTCCTCGCACCTCCAGAGGTACTTCTTCTTTCTTGTGCCGGCTCTGCTTCTGTAACTGTTTGTAGTGGGGGAGGAGTCTCCGAAACTCTGGCATCTTCCATGGGGTTCCTAGACTCCTCCACCGGGGTGGGGTCGACCACCACCACTTCTTCCTCTTTCTCAATCTCGGCATTGACGACCCTCAACCTCTCTCTGGGTACAGTGAACATGACCTGTACCAGTCTTTGTTCAACTGCTTTTTCGATATCCCAGTCCGAGTCGTCACCGGCCCGATTTCGGTTTCTGTTCGAGCTACCGCCCTCAGCCGGAGTATACTCGAGGCCATCATGCTCCTCCTTCCAAGCGTGCTTTCCTTGCTTGCGTCTCAGGAGTGCAGGGTTCAGGCCTGCCAGTCTCGGGGCCTCAAAGTCGTTGCTAGATATGGACTTTCTCCTGTCGCTCCTGTCTGTCAAATTCGAACCGGTGGGGCTAGGTTGGCCACCTCTATTTCCTTGGGCCCCACTGGTGCTGAACACACGTCGAAGACTGCCAAGCCACCCAGGGCGTGGCTTCATCTTGCTGGGGCTCCCCGGGATGAATTTCTCTTCTTCCGGAACATCACCGGTTCTGAGAGCCGTTGTCGCCTTCATGTTGCTACCATGAGGGCTGCCCTTGGACCCAAACAATAAACTAGGTCCCTCCGCTTGTAAGGTGGGGAAAGAAGATCTGGCTGTGGAAAATGACTTGTCGCTTGAATCGGAGGACCCAGTGCGCCCATCGTCCAGCACGTCCTTGCCCTTGCCCTTCTGGTTCGCACCCGAAGTCCCTACGTGGCTATTACTGCCGAGCCCGAACATGCGGAAGCGAGAGCTCACGCTATTCACAGTTGTGGCACTGCGGTCGGAAAGATTGCTTGTAGTCCGATTGTCTTCCTCTGCGACGACACGGCTCGGACTTGTGCGGCCCTTCTTGGAAGTCATGCGATTCAGCAACTTCTCGGCTTCGTTCACATCGGCAGTCCAATCCTCAACGTCGGGATCTACTTGGCTGTGCCTCGAACTGGCGCCGCGCTCCGGGGATTTGGGTTGTATACCCGCCGCAGCGGCTGGGGCAGAAATGCTCACAGTTGCTTGAGTTGGGGTAGCAAACGGGTCGCTAAGCTTATTGTCCGTTGGCGTGCTGGGTCCACTTGGCGACAAATCACTGTCCCTCATTTCGTCAACGTCCTTTCCCTCCATCTCCTCGTCGGCTTCGTATATGGGATGGATGGGACCAGAACCCTTGGCCCTACCACCGGCGGCCCCCCTCATAAACTCACCACTAGACGAGCCGGGGACGTAGTAGCCCTTTGGCGTGCGGAGCCCAGGCTTCCTGGTCACCGGGGGTGCTTGATATGCTAAGGAAGGCGCTGAGTGGCTGGCCCATCCGGTCACCAGTGGGTGGTTCCCGGAGTTTCGGAGGGTTTCGTAGCCTAGAGATCGAGAACCGTGGCTATACGCATCCCCACCCCCAGTGTACCAGTCACCGCCATTTCCGGACCAAGGGAAGAAGCCGGTTCCTCTCTCGGCCATCGGGTGCATGTACTCCTCATCATCGGACTGCAAAAACTGGCGGTGGTCCTGGGCCAACGATCTGACGGTCTCATCTCGCTGGGACTTGTGCCTCCGGAGACGGCGCCGATAACAGAAGAAGAAGAAAATGACCCCGAGGGCCGCGGATAGACCAAGACCAATACCTAATCCTAGTCCGAGCTTCTTCTGGTTGGAGCTATTGTCTTCACCCTCAGAATCATTGTCATCGGTCGAGCCATCACCGTCCCCAGAAAAGATGTCTGGGTTGTAATTGGGGTTTGTGTAGTTTGTCAACCAGGAGCCAGAAGTGAGATTGAAAAACTGGGCATTTGAGTTCACCGTTGACTCTGTTGTGCGCTTTGATAGCAAGGATCCACTGATGTTATAGCCACCGTACACCATCATGGTGTTTCCTGGGAGCAGTGCAGCGCCATGACCGTAAATTCCAGGTCCTTCGGGCTGGGAGTCTGGAATTTCCCAGCTCCATCTTCCAGTGCCACCATATCCAACGCCGATGTTGACGATGGCGAGTTGAGGTTGTGCTGCTGTCGATGTATCACCGATCCAGCCGCCGTAGACCACCATGGTGCTTCCATCTTCGGACAGGACCGCAGTGTGACCAGAGCGAGGGTCAACGCTCGTTGGAAGGTCTGATGGCATAGCAAGCTCCCCGCTCGATGATGTTGACGGGTCTGAGATATACACAAAACCCCAGCTTTCCTCTGGAAGACTCCACACGGCAGCCGTGCTCATGTTGACAAAAGCAGCTGATGTATGACCACCCAGAACCATCAGATTGACCTGCTGCGTTATGGTATCCGCTGCGGTCACCTCAATCGGCGACAGTGCGGTAAAGGTGAATCCAGCTTCAGCTACGGGTCCCTCACTCTTGAGGTGTTGAGAAGAGTAGTAGTCCTCATCCTCCGCAGTCCTAATCTTGGTCATATTGCTAGTGTATGTGGCATTGCTCACCCACGTATCCTCCGTAGCATCCGCTATGGGACACATACCTCCCCACGAGTAGATGGTAGGGTTACCCATCGCTGGCTCCAGCGTGGTGGAAAAAGCAGTGCTCGAGCCCAGGAAGTACGGACCGGTGGCGTCAAGAGTTACTACCCGCGTCCAGCTCCCGGACTGTGCATCGTCATAGAGTTCGAAGGCCCAGAGCTCCGAGGATTCTTCAGAGCAGTCGCCAGCGAAGACGTACAGCGTGCCGTCATCGGCAATGGATGGCGAGAAGGATGAAGTGGCACTCCTCTCATCCACAAAAGGGAGGGAGGTTGAAAGTTCGGACCATGACGAAGAGACAGAAGAGACGTCTAGCTTCGTACTGGCGTTGAGACCGTAGAGGTTAATGGTGCCACTGTCATCGGGTAGGAATAGATATGCAAGGCTCTCGGTCTGGTTGTCGGAAGGACGGTAAAGCAAAGATGTGGGGGGGTATACGGCCGACACGGGGAAAGGGAGTAGCGTTAGGAGAAGGGTGGTGAGGATGATGAGTGTCGAGAAGTTTGTGTGTCGGGAAGCGGCGTTGGGGCCCGGGGGCGGCATTGTGTACGACATGTTGTGCTCTCGTCCCTTCCGCAAGGACGGACGGACAGAGGACGGGGGAAGACCCGGGTGCTCGATGGGCCGTCAGAGGACCCGGCCGTACGGTAGGGGTATGTTCAATAATAATTCATATTCCTATATGACCTAGGATGTGTCGAATCCTGGTTTCCACTTTTGTTCTTCTCTCTTCTTTTGGTAGCCGGAGGGAGCGATGGAACCCGAAAGCTTATTGTGCGTAGAGTGATGAAGAGTTGATGAGTTGGCAATGCAGGAAAATAATGAAATAGTTGCTAGGTTTAAGAGGAAAGTTGAAAGCACAGGGCAAGTTTGGGACCATGAGAGGGGAGCAAAAGAGAAAAGAGTTTGGATATTGACTGGGGGTAGCCAGGAATAGGAGAGCCAAGTAAACAATGCGCCGGGGGGGGGGGGGGGGGGGCAAGTGGGGGGAAGGGTCTCTCCCGAGTTCAGTTCTCGCCTCCCACACCGCAGGACACCAAAGCTAAGGATTTCAACGATCCAAGACTAGAGAAGATGGCTGATGCTAGGTCTTAGCATGCGACGAGAACTAAGTCTCAGTCGCCAATTGGGGTCGCAGATCGGGTTGAGAGGGCTGGCAAGCGCAACAAGATCTGGTGTGCAGAGCGCGATGTAAACAATGTTTGGCCACTTAATCCCCGCCAATCGGGGTCAGCTGCGCCTTCCATCCTATTCTCCACAGCAACCGGCACCTGCCGAAGTGGTTGGCGATACATTCTATCTGCACATAACGACAATGTGTAATATTCGGCCCCCCTCTCTGTTGCCAAGCTAGGAAAGCACCACGCAAATGCTGAGGAACATGGGATGAAGTGGGAAACTGCATGGTACTAGGCGACGGACTATCAACTCAAGAGTAATTTTGAGAAAAGAATCATATATGTCATTTCCATTTAAGCCACGAAGGTGGTCTATATCTGAACCTATCCATCCGACCCCATAAGCTCACACTATTACGCATTATTACCGCCGTCATTGTCTAGAAAAGGAAGGGTATCGTATGTGTGGTATAGTATATTGTCAGCGCCATTTACAAATTCCTTTTCATCCATTCAACAAACACACACAAGGACTCCCCTCCACCACATCGCCTCGCAGCGACGTTCGTTTTCACCCAACCCCATTCCAGCCCTGTAATTAGTACTGTATCTTTTCCTCCCAAACAGGGGGACGAGCACCTTCGGCATCCCAGTGGAGCTTTCCCTTGTCGTCCATGGTGCACTGCTCGTCTGTGATGGGGATGACCTTGTTGATGTCGTGGATCTCCTGCTTGCTGATGCCAGCCGGGTCCTCGGGAATCCAGAGCAGCGGCGTCTTGTCACGAACCGACGGCGGGAAGTAGGCGTCGCGCGCGAATTCCTCGGGATAGAGGGCATTGATATCTTTCGGCCCATCGCGAGGCACAAGCTTCCTGAGGGTGGCGTAGTCGGCATATTTCCACGGCTTGAGCCACTTCATCAATATGTTGGGGTTCTTGCCACTAGCGGCTACATCCGTCTCGGGTGCGGCCGTGGTGGCCTTGTTCGTGTGCGCGTCATCGCCTTCCTTGCCAGCGTTCTTGATGCGCTGATTAGGGTTCGAGGTCTTTCCGTCGCCAGGCGCCACCACCTCCAGATCGCCAGGGCCAGTCTTCATAGACTCCTCAGCCACCTGCAGACTTTGTGGCAGATTGTACAGCAGCGGGTTGAGAGCCTTGAAGATGGTGATGGTGTACAGAACGGTGATGACGAGGAAGATGACCATGAGGACAAGCTGGCCAAAAGCCTTGGAAGCTCCAAAAAGACCAATCATGCAGAGCTCGGCGAGGTAAACACCCACGAGAAGCTGTTTAATAGCGCGTGGGTAGATGAGACCATGGGTGTCAATCTGAGTATCCGTTACGAATAGGATGTTGTACCTGTAAGCGAGATAGAAGAGAGCAATGCCGAGGAGGGCAAATCCAGAGACCAGAGGGGCAATTCCGGCGTAGGTGATGCAAATAACCGTGATGAGCGAGTAGACTGGCATGGTGTTACCCCAGCCAATTGCACTGAGAGTGGCCCACTTGGTGTACATGGCACGAGGAGTCGTGGCAAGGTACTTGTAGAGAATCTTGAAGATGGCGAAGCCTGCAACCTGGGCCAGGACGCCAACACCGATAGTGAACCCCTGGACGAGGAAGTAGGCAATGTAAAAGTTGGAAGCCTTGGGGAGGTTCTGGGCGAGAAGCGCTGGCGCATCGGTCGGAGAGTCGATGATTTGGCTCACAACAGCCGTCGCACCAGACGAGAAAGTTGTGACAAGGAATACCTGAATGACCTGGAAGCAGAAGTAGGCATTCTGGGTAAACAGCTCGACGCGAGAGAGAGAAGGCTCGCCGGCGAGCTTAGCACACACTGATTTGTCATATTAGTTGGTTACCGTTTCCAAAAAAATAATAGCTACCGGAGCAGGTTGTGAACTTACGTCTCATGATGATGGGAACAAGGGCCATCAAGACGGCCAAGAGAACCGAGGGCAGAAGACCAGTGATAACACCCATGATTTCCTTGTTTGGTAGTCAGCAAGGGGCGTGGATATAGAACGCAATCGGCGAGAGCGAAAAGCACTTACATCGGGAACCTGGTCGAGCCACGAAAGCCACGAGAATCTATCCTGAAGAGCGCTGATATTGGAAATTACACCGACGAAAGCAACAGGAATGGCCCAAAAGATAATCAGGGCGGCAATGAAAGCGCGGACAGCATATCCACGGACAACGCGTTGCCACCACGAGATGGAGAGAGCGGGCCAAACAACTTCGCTGGGCTTGATGCCAATATAACGGGGAGACATGCGGAGAGCGTGGTGGTGGGCGAGGACTTGGTAGGCAGCCTGGGCCTGAGATTGCTCGTAGAATTCGATGAAAACGGCAGCAGTCTTCTTGTAATCGCCATTTCGGTACTTGTCTTGCGCAGCACCGGCCTCGGGAATCAGACGTAGGAGCTCCTCACGGCACCAGTTGATGGTATCAACCTTCTTCCCAATGAGTCCAAGAAGCCCAAGCTTGTGAGTGGGCCTCTTCTTGTCAGGGATCCAGCGTGCAGCTAGGCTTCCAGGCTCGGCATCAGGCGAGACGGTCCCTTTGTCGTCGGTAGCGCCCTTGGATATGGCCTTGGAGCGCTCCTTGATGGCCATCTTCATGAGCTTAACCTCGGCCTTCTCAAGCTTCATCGCAACCTTGTTGCGCTCTTCGACAATGTCGTCGAGATCCTTGGAGTCTCCAGCGATCCAGATGCGCTTGACGCCATCTCCAAAAATGGAGCGCAGCCGGATTTCGTCCAGGTAGAGCTCAGGGACGGATATGAATAGAACGGTACGGTTGGACATACGATATGAGTGCATGGGAGATAGCAGAACGGCCTGGCGAATGTTGATGTAGAAAATAAGCTCGCGGAGGATCATGTACAGGACGAACCCGTAATACACCCAAGCCACAACAACGTGGGCCCAAAGCTTTTTCTTCTGGGTAGAGTCCTCGATATCGATATTGCTCCAAGAGACGCGTTCGAGCTGCTCCTGGTTTCCGCCGCCGGTGGCGTTGATGGGGAGCAGGATAGGCCACGTGATAAAAATACCGCCAAGGCAGATGGAGCAAGCGATGCGAAGAAAGCGCAGGAAAAGGTAGGCGTCGAGAGACTGGTGCTTCAGGGCGTATGTGTCAGGGATCTTCCAAAAAGATCCAAACCAGTTGAACAGGCCATTGGGGAGTTCGGGGGTGCGCTCGCTGTTGCGGGAGTTAGAAATCGGGTCCATCTTCTAGGGGAAAGGATGTATAAAAGCTCACCTTTCTCTCAAACTGCCGAGGTAGGTCCTAGGGGCATAGAATCTTCGCTGGCTCTTCCTGAGAATGAGGAAGAAACCGAAGTAGACACCAGCAAGAACGACAGTTGGCACAAGGGTCGAGATGAGGCCCGAGAGAGAAGTCGGACCACCTGAAGCGCATCCTGAGCATCCAGCGTCGGGATCGTAGTCCGTGTCGCTTGCTCGCGGGAAAAGCTCTTGGGCTGCCATAATAGGCAGGGGCAAGCAATAGTCTCGATGAGAGACTCCGGGCGACGTGTGATGTGTTGTCAATTGGGTTGTGGGAGACGAGGCGAGCTGATACACTTAGTATCTCTAATGTTGCGTAGCTGGGCTGTTGAGAGTGAATGAAAAGCGACGATGGAGTAATTGGTGGAAGGAGGGGCCCGATCACCTGAAGAGACCTGATGGGAAAGAACAGGAGGGGAGTGGAAGAGGTGGTGGGCAAGGGGGGGTGCGGTGGACAAATAATAAAGGGCTCTAGCTTCAATTTCTTGGAATGCGTCAGAGATCTGAGCTACTGGTGCTAGTGCACCCTCCAATATGTACTTGAATTGGAACACACACACACACACGACATACACAAACACCCGCATTCTCCCCTAGTGCGGTTGTAGATTAGGACCTGTGTCTCTGGCTGGTGAGCTGTTTCGGGTCTTTTTCCCGTGGTGCTCTCTTGAAATTAAATTAATTTTTTTTTCTTTTCGGGGACGGATTCTCAGGGACCAAAGCAGTGATCGTCCAGTTCTGGTTTATGGTGGGTTGAATCGTCAAAGCTTGCAAGCTTCTGCAGCATGGAACGCAAACAGACCTTGGCCGACGAGGAGAATCAGAACCGGGATGAAAAGAGCAATAGAACTCTGTTTGCAGCGACCAAAAAAAAAAAAAAAAAAAAAAAAAAAAAACGAGCCACGAGCCTCGAGCCAGCTGCCCCAGTCCTCGGCTCTCGTCAGTAGAGTGGTGCAGCAGTAATTCAGGCCTGGGGTCCCCAGTGAAAAAACACGCGCGCAATCAAGGTCCAGCTCGTCGCCAATGGACACCCCGAAAACCTATGACGAAACTAACGATGATCCCTGTTTAGCTGATCGAAAACCCGCCCACACGAGATGGAGGGTTGCTAGGATTGGCTTCCAATGGCCTCCAACCAAGCCCGATCGGCAACCCCCCTTGCCAGCATTTCGGTTCGGCAGTAACTGCAGGGGAGGGTCTCTTGCAGGGGGCAAAGCAGGATCTTGCGAAAGCCCGTTCTAGAACCTATCTTGCTGCTTTCTTTTATCTGCCTGCCACGGTAGGAAATACCTGTATTTAGGCTATCCTCAAGCTCCATCTCGAGATGTGACATCAGTCAGACGTCCCGCCGTTACGGTAGGAAACAGTACTTGATAATGAAAACCGAAATGGGAAGAGGCAATTGGGCCAAGTTATTAGGACGCGAAGCAGTCCAGCAGTCCCTGCCGACGTCTAGCAGCCACTAGCGCTATTGTACATGGCTAGACGCTGGGAACTTGGAAGCTTGAGAGACAGGCCGCGCGCGACTGAAGGCGCCAAGCCGAATAACGACCGTCGACCTGCACTTTTTAAGTGAGGAGGCTTGATCGGACGATACCAGAAGAGAGGACTAAACCCCAAAGGGAACGGCTGGTGCCACAGGGTGCTGAGGCGTATCAATCTACAGATTACCTACCACGAGTTTCCAAAACTACTATGTACGAAAGCTGCCAACATCCCAACGCAGCGCGCCACAGCAGGAGGTATGCGATCGTGATCCAATGCGCCAAGCGACTGCATCGTGAAGCATCCACGTATGGAAAGAGGGCCATGTGCATCCATTTGCTCATTGGATATTGGCACAGGTAACGGCCTCGCCGCGGCCACTCATTGCTCATTGCACCACGTCTGCATCTGCCGCATCCCACTACAGCATGCGCTCGTCAGAGAGGTAGGACTGCCCAGAGCCTTTGACGGGGTTCAGAAAAAAGAAAGATAGGTACTATGGTTACAGGGCAAAGTTTTGTCGCCAAGAGCTTTTTTGAGACGTGTATTTGCAGGGGGGGGGGGGGTCAGGGGGGGTCATGAGTCCAAAATGTTAGTATAACACAGTGGAAAACAATGGCATGGACGCGTTCTTCCTAACTTTAACAACACGCACCGTACACAAAATGGCCTATAATCAATTATGGGAGGCAAATTTAGAGGAGTTTTTCGATAATTTTTTAATTAATCTTCCAGAATAAATGGCAGCCGCGATCGTAGTCGTAATTATATGTAGTTAAATGGAGTACCTCGATCCATTCCAATGCCGTTGTTTTCCATCGTGTTGTACTAACATTTTGAACTGATGACCCCCCCTGCCGCCCCCCTGCAAATACACGTCTCAAAAAAGCTCTTGGCGACAAAACTTTGCCCTGTAACCATAGTAGGTAGAGCAAGAATGTCGTGTGGTGTGGGTGGGGAAGAGCAGCCAAGCCCGAGCGTCTGTCCTTTCACACCATTTCGGCGGCAAGATGAGGCCTCTCCCGATCCGCCTCTCGCGCCGCCGCATACCCAACCCACCTCAGCGCTGGGGCAACCACAATAACATCTTGAAAGTGTCGCAAGCTTTCCGAAAGACATCCAGCGGTGAGATGAAATTTTCGTCTGGGAATTGCGAAGGCTATTCATCCATAGGCTCATTCTTCATATACATCACATCCAAAATGGTGAAACCTGAAGGGAATTGCCACAATGGCTCGTTCCGATGCTGCATCGGCTAGATACGCGAGCGTTGCGTGCGATGCGGAGATTGTCAATGGTCAATTTCGCAGGTGGGGTCCAATCAGGCATGTTATAGAAGGGGCGGCTGGAGCAAGAAGAAATGTCAAGCTCATAAAATTTGGCCGCGTGAGGGGGAAAAAAAAGTACGGAACAGGAGTTCCAGAGAGAAACCAGTGCCAAGTCCCTGAATACCATCAAGGTCGTGATGTGCTTTGGTAGTCGAGACGCAATTGGTACACATGGAACTACACATGGAATTTAAATTCGGCATCTCCACCACAACAACCTCCGTGGTACTTAAAATTTTAAATACCATAAAGAATTATATAATTTAGCTATAGGGTAAAAGGGAATAATATATAATCCATGATGGCGGTTATTTATGAATGCAATTATAAATTACAATATATTATTAAGTTGAAAAGGGTTTTGGATAGAGGGTTAGTTAACGACAGCCTGCCACGAGCTGCTGCGATACAGGTACAGTCTTTAAATATTTAGACAACGACAGTCTTGAGCAATGAAGAATCTTAAACATATGAAAATAACTTTATTTGTTCCATAAATAGGGGAATCATGGATCTCGACGCAACCTCCCTCCATCTTCAGGATGATGTGTCGGAATGCGTTGCATGTCCCTTACCATTCCAATACGCGCCTCGTTCATTCCACCTTTATTCGATGGCAACATGCTGTTCCATAAACAAAAACCGCGATGCTGTTTCCTAATCCTTCTTGGTTTCTTCTTTGCGCTGGTAGTCCACCTGAGAATCTTGGCTCACAACGCTTTGCAGCAAGCACCTCTAGCATAGCCACGCTACCATATAGCTTTCAGCCGCGGGAGACTATATCAAGACCAACAAGCCACTAGAAGAGACATCGCCACTGCACTGCACTGCACTACACTACACGGAAGTATGCATCGCAACAGGGGATTCATCGCCGGGAACGATTTCGCCATCCCGTACGTATCAAACCACTCGAGGATCCACGATAGCAATCGGGGCCTCCTGAACTTCGCAAACTGCAGTTACCTATCGACGTCCGGGAGGTCGCCGACACTAGAGGACCTCAAGCGCCACGCCCAGTCCCTCTGCATCCTAATATCCCAGCTCTCCCTCACCACCAAGCCCACCAGCATCACGAGGGCCAAAGGCGTCATCGGCGACTTCGACCAGAACGATGCCTACGACTGGCTCCACGACCTCAGTCAGCCGTACTCCAACCCAGACAAGACGCACCAGGCTCCCCTCAACAGCTTGCTGAACGAGGCGAAAACCCACCATGAAACCATGGGGACCGAGTACCACTGTCCCCTCGTGGAGATGAAGCCGCACGTCCGCAAGGTCGGACACGCGCGCATGCCGTACGCCAGCCACCACAACCTCGTCATGCACGCCAACGCCTGTCTTGAGTTTCTGGATCACGAGTACGGCGCCACGGGCGGGATGCTCTCCATCATCCCTACCGACCAGGATCACGACACTGAGGATCTCGCGGCTGCGAAGAATACTCTCCTTGGCCAGTGGCTGCGGTACACCCAGCATCTAGTCGGACGCATGCATGAGCTAGAGATCGCGTATGGTAATGCCCTGGAGGCCCTAGGCGGCGAAGCTACGGTCCCGGCCCGGATGAATGCTCACCAAGGACCCGACGGCGTTACTGGTGGAAGGGCCATTGTCCATGGCCAGGACAAATGGATTCTTGCGAACGCGGGGCCCGACGTGCTGTCCTATATCCACCGCCAGCTGGACCGAGCCGAGGCGCAGATAGAGCAAAAAGAAGCTATCTGGCGAAACTCGGGGGTAATGGGATCCCGCATGTGGATGGAAGAGCGCGGGGGAGAAACCTACGCCAAGGGCATCGTGCCCGTAAACATCAGCACCCGCTACTACCGTCTCCGGGGCGAGGCTGGAAAGGGCACGCCAATCTTCGTCCTCCCGGCCTGGGAACACCACCCAGCAGTCGAGCACACCCGGGAACTCGAGAAGCGCCCCACCGTCGTCAGCGTGGTGACTCCGCAATGGCCAGAACGCGTCTCCGAACTCATGAAGCGCAACCAGGAGCGTCTCAAGAAGGCCACAGACACCGAGATGGAAATGGAAGACGTGAGCCGCCTACTCACCGCCGCGCAAAGCGACATCACCCTTCTCCAGCAGGAGCTCGAGCGCGAGCGCGCGCGCAGCGAGTACGCCGAGGCCCAGCTGGGAGAGATCACGAGCAAAGAAGGCGGTGGCGAGACCATTGGTGTTGGCGGTGCTGCATCAGGAAGAAACATGCCCCGGAATCCCTTGCCGCTCAAGCTCGACAACGCGAACATGCGCTCCCAGATCGAAGGTCTCCAGAAGCGCGAGACTGACTACCGCCAGGAGATCAAGGGACTGCAGGGGCGCATATCAGAGCTCGAGGCGACCGTCAAGATCGGGGCGCTCAGCTTGGCGGATGAGGAGCGCAGGCAGTACGAGGAGAATGTGACCATGTTCCAGAACGCTCGAAAGGGAAGGGAGAGGTCCATGTCCAGGAAGCGACCCGAAGGAACGGCCGAGGTCGCGGCAAGAGAGCGACGGGAAGAGCAGGCGAAGAAGGAGAAGGAAATGTCAGAGAGGTCGAAGGAGAAGCTGCGGGCTCGGGAGGATATTGATATGTTTGGGGCCTAGAGGGTCCCCAGATATATTCCTTTCGTTGTTGTACTGGGGGAGTTGGGTCCTGGTCGGGACAGGGGCGTGTTTCGCATGGATCTATCTCAAGACATCCCATGCTGTATTAGCGACACATTTACATGTTCTCCCTTCATAGTTACGGATCCCTTCTCATGCTACCGTTATTAAATTCGGTTACTGTTTTTCTTATTGGCCACCCCTTGCGAAGCAGATAGCGGCGCGCGGAAATGTACTAGTTAGCCGTCAATTCATATCAGTTCATTCACTCTGGTTAATCATCATCCCGAATTTATCATGCAGTCGAAAATCAAGTTGATATGGATAGCTGTGGCACCTTGATTCAAAAGGGTATTATTATTGTTTGGTATTGTACTTGAATATTATACACCTGGCGGAAGCCAAACGGCGCACTGCGTAACGTCGGCGTTCATATCGTGTGCAAATTTCGCCTAGCTCCGTAAAGTATTTAGGCAGACGCCGTTTTCTCAACGTGATCAACCTCATCACCCTTGCGGTAGTCATCGAGATCGTCCGCAAAAACGTCGACCTCTGTCTCTGCGAATTCGCGAGCCGATATACCCCGTTCGAAGAGGAGATCGAGTTCGGCAAAAGTCCTGCCTGTGGGCTCCGGGACTCTGAAATAGGTGTAAATGATGCAGAGGAAGCAGATGCCCCCCCAGAAGAAACCCGTAAAGTTACTCCAGTCCCAGGCTCCAGGGTTGAGCATATAAGGGGTGACAACGGCGCAAATGATACCAACAATAATGCTGGAAAGTGATGTTAGTACGAGGCACAAGGCCAAGGGAATGATCGGGGGACAACTTACTAAAGGACGCGTCCTAAGGCGACGGTCTTAATCTGAAGGCGGCGGGTGGACATCTCACCCACGAGCGAGTAGCAGACGGTACCGACGGAGAGCTGGTAGCAAAGAGCCCAGCACAGCATTATGGAACCGGTAGCCAATGAAGCCTTGGTCTCGTCCTTGGCAAGGCCGAGAAAACCAAGAATCATGAGCATTGTGAAGAGACCACATAGTCCGTACAAGTAAAGGGAGCGGCGGCCAGTTCCAAGACTCATGAGGAACCAGGCTCCAAAGACACCCACCATGTTAATTCCGTATTGACCAAGAGCAAATGCGTACGCCTTATCGGTCGCCAGCCCGGCCTGCTCAAGGAAATATGTCGAATAATTGGAGAACGAGTTGCCGCTCAGGTTCTGAATTGCCCAAACCATACACACAATCTCTGTTCGTCGCAAGTCGGTACCCTTAAAACAGTCGAGATATGAGGCGCCCGTAGTGGTTTTTTCTTCGAGCTTGGTGGTGTGCACCATCATGGCAATGCTCTCGTCGGCGTTGAAGTTGGGGTCCCTCTTGGCACTGGTGAGTCGAGTGAGGGACTTCCTTGCATCCTCCAGGCGGCCCTTTCGAACAAGCCACCATGGAGACTCGGGGGCGAGGAAAATACCAACCAGGAGCGGAATGGGCCACATCCACTGGAGAGCATACGGAATGCGGTAGGCCCACTGGTCATCGCGGTCCAGCATGCTCATGATGACTCCGATGGCGATTTCCTGGCCCAGGCCCCAGCAGAAGTTGACATATGTTGTCAGGTATCCGCGAAGAGCCACAGGACAGACCTCGGAAGCATATGTGATAGTGAGAGTTTGAAAGACACCCCATGGGATGCCGCAGAGAATTTCGGCCACAAGAAGAGTCTGGACGTTTTGCGCAGTGAAGAAGATGGCGATGAATCCAGACAGGCAAAGAAGACAGCCCATGACAGTGTACCGATAGCCGAAACGTTCTGAGACCCAGCCGTTGATCAACAAGCCAATAAGTTCACCAACATTGGCACCCTGTTGAAAGTGCTGTTAGTGGGCAGGCGCATCTTCCTCCCGTTGACCATCCCCCACACTTAGATAGAGATCCACTCACGTTGCTCAGACCTGCTTGCCAAGCCGCAGGGATCTGATAGGTTCCATCGGAAAGCTGCTCACCGTACTTTTCGTTGAACTTGGGGAAAGCATCTGTGGAATTCATTGTTAGTGTTTTTGTGGTCATGGGCATGGATCAGAGTAAAACCTACACAAATTGTTGATCAGGCACACATCATAACCTTCCATAACAATGCAAGTGGAGATGAGGACGCTCCAGCCGATAGCCTTGGGGTAGAGCTTGATGCCTTCCAATAGGGTCATGCTGTGCTCCCTGTCGGTGGCCTTCCTGGCATCGTCGATCATCTGGTTCATCGACTTGGTGTGTTCCAGCTGGTCCTTCTCCGGGAAATGGAGAGCAGCTGGTTCAGGCTGAGCGCCCTCGTCGTTCTTCTCGGAGGTCTTCATTGTCGATCTGTGTCCCCGGGTTTTGGTGACCAAGCAAGCAGTGGTGAGTCTGGAGTGAATATACTGCGTTGAGAGACCATGAGTAGCAGGGAGGGTAAAAAGTTTAGACAGGAAGAGGTGCAGCCCGAGTTGTACTTATAGACAAAACAAGTGAGGGGGGAGGGAGGGGGGAGGGACCTCTACGCCGAGTATTGCTCGGGTATGTTGATGTGAATAGAGAAAAAAAATGTACACAGTATGGTTATTGTTATCACGAGTAAGCCGTGGCCCCTCTCTAGTCTCAGCGTCTATGGTGGGAAGCGGGTCTACATATTACCGATATGGATAGAACAAAAATCGGAAGCTGACTTGGCCATCCTAGAGCCCGGATGAGACCAATGGAAAGAATTCTCCAACGGGGAGGCAACGGATGGAGATTGTCTTCCGCGACAGCCTAGGAGTGGGCATGGTGGGCCGGCCGACAGTGGGCGCTATCGTTAAACCCCCAGGAACCTGGCCACATTAAGGTTGAGTGGCACGGCAGCTCCCCGCAGTCGGATGCAAGAAGGGTAGGAATGGACGGCGGCGTCATGTTCGGCGTAATTATTCCTTGTCGGCGCACCACGCATGCTTTTGGTTGTTTTCTGCGGTTTGCTGAGCTTTCACTGCACTTTCATTGCTCGGTTCCCTTCCCACCTTCGCCAAGTTCGTGCGCTTACAGCACTTATACCACACGCGAAGCTGTCCCTGTCGGCAACCTCACCATGTGTCGGCTGTTGTCCCATGGGGATGGTGGAGGAGGTGTGTGGAAGGCCCAGAAATAACCCTGGGGTAAAACGAAACCTGGGGTTGACCGGTCCCAACGAGTCAAGCACCGAAGCATCTTCTATGAAGGTATCCATATATCTCCACAAGTTCTTCCCCAGCGGCCCTCCATATATTTTCAGCCACATTCATCCTATGATTTGTATACAACGAAGTTGAGTTCCATTCGTCCTTGACTTTTGATACTATTGTCCTCCGTCCGAACGCACCATATCCCTGTTTAAAGCTGGTGTGCGGCTTGCTTGGCTTGTGTGGCTTGCAGACATGGGACGAAGCAGTCCTTGAAGGATCCCATTGGCTCACCGACCTGGTTTCCTAAAAATTCATTGGCTCTTTCCTCTTTCCTGCTGCTAGGGTAA
Source organism: Zalerion maritima (assembly GCA_022664585.2). Lineage (NCBI taxonomy): Eukaryota > Fungi > Ascomycota > Sordariomycetes > Lulworthiales > Lulworthiaceae > Zalerion > Zalerion maritima. Next base: position 1,169 of record JAKWBI020000129.1, on the reverse strand, counting down.
ACGGGGTAGGCTCGGCAATCGAAGTCGCTGCAGCTGCATCGAAACGGTTTCTGTACTGACGGCACCGTACTTTTCTCGCCGCCTGCTGGCATCTGCGACCTGAAGTGGCTCACAGCGGCAGGCTCGACCCAGGAACCTACTGTACTCTCCCGGTTCCTGTGACCACTTTCTCCACCCCAGCACGTGGCATTCCTTCGTCCTTTCTGAAAATTTGACCCCATTTGCTAAGCTGGGACTAGGTACTGCTGAGGGCTGTTTCTTCCCCATGCGCCTAACCCCCACTTGAAGGATGGCCATATGCAATTGGGGATCTCTTAGAGGATAGATATTCCCCATAGTCCCCATAGGGTCGTACCCTCTACCACTCTTTTTCTCACACATCGTCTCCGGTCTCTAATGATCAAACTCTTTCCCCAGTATCATAATTCATATCCCCGAATTCCCCCTCGCATTCCCTAGTCCCTCCAAGCTCCCTCCATATGCCTTACCTGCAGTCGAAAAAGACGACCCGCTCCAGCTCCACTCCCAACCTCAACTCTCGGCCCATGCCACCTCAGCCCGGCCTCGCCATCACAGAATGCCAGAGCTGCAGAGAGCAGCACCTGAAATGTGAGTATTTATCTACCCCTGGAAATGGCACCAACTTCCAATCGACTGCCTTTGTTTAGCTCGCTTCCCCTGGGCCGTATGTAAGGGAGCAACCTTCCTTGGGGCCAGACACTTCGTCCCCAGGACTCGGTACCTCGGTGGCCATAGCCGTAGCTAAAATTTACCTCTTTAGGCGACCGGATATACCCGACCTGTACCAGGTGCCTAGACACGGGCCGCGTTTGCGAAAGAGGGCATAAATTCCGACTTTCCAATGGTTGATGCTGCCTCTAGCTCTTGTCCTAGTTAGTGTATTGCTATGTACTCTAGTCACTAACCTCGGCTTTTTCCTTCAATCCTAGGACGGTTCAAGAAGAATCAGGTGTGGGTGAGGACACCTAGACATTGTAAGAGCTTTCCGTTGTCGTGTGTTTGAATGAAGAGGGTTTTTTTTTTTTTTTTTTTTTTGGGGGGGGGGGGCAAAAATAAACTTTTATAGTCCTGTATAGTTGTGTAGAAGCGACGTTACAAGAGGGAAATGCTGACTTGATTTGTGTAGTTACATATTTGGGAGATACAGT
>JAKWBI020000128.1:0-101206 GCA_022664585.2 Zalerion maritima | reverse complement strand
AATCGAATATATATAAAGGGCTAAGGTTATATTAAGGAATAATAATAAGTACCATAATAATATATATATTCGATTTACGGAGGAGGAAAAAAGAAAAAAGGGGGAAAGGCTTGGGATAAGGGGCATGGTTTATAAGTAGCTTCTTATACGTATCGGTCCCGCGGCTAACCCGCTGTATATACGTTATAATATGGGTGGGCCTATAACAAATAGGTATATTTGTATATATAACTTATATATATATACGGCGTAATAGGGGTAATAATAATATTATAAATAACTTTCCTATATACCCTTTTAATCCATTATAATAATACTTACACCACGAGTTAACCTTATTGTACCACCTTTATAAGTGACCTAGTTTGACCTCTTATATCTGACAGATTTACTAAGTTATCCGATATTATCGTAAAAGGCGAAATGGGCGTCGCTGGTTTATTATTTAACTTTTTGAAGGACCGTGGGGTAGACCTGGGGCTTGTGTGGCTTTGCAGAATACACCTGTAGCAGGAAGGTACATACGGAAACAATCCCTAACAGTGGCAGAGCTGAGCTACTGACACCACATACAGGGGACCTTCTCCGGGAACCATTCTCCACCTGTCCAGGGTGTTGCCGGCTTGAGGGTCCGTACGGCCACGTGACCACAATACTGCTGCTAAAATTGGTGCCAGCGACCCGGCCGCAGGATACTGTCCGGGTTTGTCCGGGAGTTCCTGCCAACCAAGACAGGGCGCACGGGCCAGCTGGTGTGCTCACCTTTGGGCAGCAACGCTGATATCCGTCACTCACCAGACACCGACGCAAGACACCATCAATCCACTGAAAAACTGATCAAACATAATCTAAACCAGCACCAGCTTCCCATCGGCAGCGCTCTAGGATATCAAGCCTGCTTGCTTGTGGACTCGCCGTGCAGAACGTAAGCGAGCACCGTGTCCCAAGTCCCGAGACCTAACCGACCATGGTAGGTCCGACAACCCATAATCGGAAGAGAGCCACTATGAATAGATCGGGGCTCTGCTGACAGCCGGTTTACCTTAGCCAGGAGACGAGAAAAAGCCGTGTGGGTGCAGTTGGTATTATGCAGATGTCAAGGCCAAGGGCTGCAAGAAGGTTCCTCCACATACGTCGGAAAAGAAAATGGTCGATAAAAGGTGCAGTAATGCTCCTCCGGGAGCTATCTGCGAGGGGACCGCCGTTCAGGGGAGCAAATCATCGATTACGATAACAAACACGAACCAGGAGATGTGTCCCGAATGCTAGGCAAAAGGATACAGTATCCCATGAGCATCACCAGCAAGCCACGGTCAAAAGCCATTGATGTAGTCTTTACCTAAGACGACATCATAGCTTTGGTCTTCCCTCTTCCTCCCACAAGCGTCGTGGACAGAATAGGCTGGCGGTCCCCGGTTAGACATCCTGGGCGTTTGCGTTGGATGCTGCAGGGAGAATACAGTACGTAGTTAGCGTTGTACTCTTTTATTTTCCAAAAGTAGCAAACTCACCATAATGAGCAACGGCGTCAGCTACCTGCGCCGCCGATTCGAAGTCGCCCGCCCAACACTTCTGTATGACGTCTCCCAGCGGAATACCACTAACATCAGGATACCGTCCTTCCTTTAAAAGTTTATCGACGCCATCCTTATCAACGTCGTGGTGGGGTTCGTTTGTAGTGATCATCTCGTAAAGCGTCGAGCCCAAGGCATGTATCTCGCAGCGGATCGAAGGTTCCAGCCACTCTTCGTCGTCTGGATGCCGATAGCCATATTCGGCGCTAATGACAGCCTTTTCTCCGTCGATAGCTGAGCCAGAGAAATCGCACAACAGGATTCGCAATTCGGAATCCACTAGTAGGTTTCGTCCTGAGAGGTCGGCGTGGCGGACCCCCTTCTCATGAACAAAGGCTAGGACACGGGCGACGTCTTCACACCATTGTAACCTCCTTCTGGTCGTTACTACCGCATCGCCCCCTTCCCGGTAGAACACACGCAGGCAACCGTGCTGAGCACGCTCCATCCAGATGCCGTATTCGTCCATGCTGGTAACTCTGACGAGGTTCGGATGCTCGCCGAGGCGTTGGAAGATGCGCTTCTCCACATCATGCACCCTTAGGGGGAAGGGCAACGGGACGGGCACCTTGCACACCTGGTTCGGGCGGTCGGCAGACTCGTAGAGGCAGCTGAAGTCGGTGTGTAAAATGGGGTCCGCGCAGGGAGGATAGTTGAAGATGATGTATTCGGGCTCTTTCTCGAACTCCTCCGTCTTGGGATTAGGCCTAGGTTTAGGAAGAGACTGAGTGGGGGAGGGAGAAGGAGGATTCTTAGTTATAGCTGTAGGAAGAGGCGGCAGAGGCGACACGGCCGAAGTTGCGGATTCCATCGTTTGAAGGTGAGCAGCACTTCCAAAAAAAAAAAAAAATTGCGTGTCCAAACCGCCTAATACGTTGTTGCTTAATAATCAATCGAGCCCCGATCTTGACACAGAGTAATGGCCGTCACTAACTGGCGATCACCAGGGTGGCCCCTGAAGATCGCCCTAGGACGGGCTGGCGACCTACAGCGGCCCGATGGTGGGGGCAACAAGGCCATCTCGTTCAGAAGCGCATTCTGGTCAAGGCGCTTATATTGTGTGGTTTTTTGTTAGGTTCTAAAATTAGCGAAGAGATGGGACCTTGACAGCCCCAGAGCTACAGCCACCATAAGTATCATAATCGTAATCCGTCACAGAAGCCACATGTCACTCAGCCACTGCCCTGTGTCAAAGTTGTGTAATTCGCGACCGAGGTACTGATCAGCATATCGATTTCATAAAGATCTGAACATCACAGCAGCTATAAAGCTCGTAGCGATAAATGGATTAGTTGTGAGGTTTTTAAGCTTGGATCTAATATTTTTATTAGGTTTGTGTCAGATACGCCACTGCGTGTTTGATACGCCACTATTGCGTATTAACTGCGCCACTGCGGATTTACTGCGCCAGTGCGTACTAAATACGCTATCGCGTATCAAATACGTCATGGCGCAAAATACGTTATCGCGTATCTTGTATATAACAGGTATATTCATATATATAACTTATAAATATGTACGGCATAATATGGGTAATAATAATATTAATATCCGGTACTTTTACGCAGGAAGTAAGGTGTGGGAATACGTAGTATCCTCCACATATATCGTAAAAATCGCTAATGCGATTTAAATTATTAAGAAAGTTGGTATTTTGTTTTATTTTATTTACATATAATTTTATTTCTTTTTATTTCATTCGCTAATAATTGTGTTTTTTTTTATTTCATTCGCTTATAATTCTATTTCTTTTTATTTTATTCGCTTTTTCTTTTCTGCATTTTACTTGTTATTTTATTTTTATTTCTTCTATCCGCTTTTTATCCTATACCTTCCATTTTTTTTATTCCCTTATAATTCTTTTATTTATTCTATTTATTCGCTTATTATTTTTATTCGTTTATTATTTTACTTATTTCATTTTTCCCTATTTTATTTCTATTTATTTTACTCGCTTATTATTCTCCTTTTTTATTTCTATTTATTTTACTCGCTTACTTATTTTACTCGCTTACTTATTTTACTCGCTTATTTATTTTACTCATTTTAATTACTTACTTATTTTAATTACTTACTTATTTCAATTGCTTACTCATTTCAATTGCTTATTAATATTATTTGGCCTAATTGGAAAGTTTTTTAAAAGTCTGAAAAACGTGGCTACAGGCTGATTTAAACTTGTGCACTTTAGGTTTATAGTTTTAATAAACGATTTGGCTTTAACCAATTGAACTATTATACTACAAATTACGTTCTTTAGTATGGGACCTTCTCTGATTTATAACCCTTCATTCCCCCCCCCCCCCCTAATAATATATTCTTTATTATATAAAAATCGTATAAATACGCGTATTTTAATTAATTTTAAAATTTCCATTAATCTATATATAAAAATCGGGGAAATAAGCGCATTTAAATTCGTTTAAAACATTTCATTAATCTGTATATAAAAATCGGAGCAATAAGCCGATTTAATTTCATTTTCAACATTCCATTAATCCATTAATAATAATAGCAATAATAATAAAACAAATAGTAAAAAAAGGGAATATATTATAATAAGTTATAATGGAAGAATCTTATAAGTTCTTTTTTACCAATTTAATACCTTCGCCTATACTATTTTCCCATTATCCCTCTTCCCAATAATCTTGAAATTAAATAAACAATTAAATACTAAACCCTTAAGGTTTTGGAAAAATAATAAACAAATTTCAAAATACTAATAAAAATAAGTGGATTTTTAATAAATCATATAATATTTACCATATTAGATTTTTCCTAACCGTGAATTTACCTTACCTAAAGCTTTAAAATTATAATATAATGCTTAAATAAAATGCCAAAAAAAAATTATAAAAGAAAGCCAAAATATAAAAGAATTTTATTATAAATTTTATTTATTTTATTTTATTTTATTTAGGCCGATGCGGGCAAGTGTGCATTTATTAAAAGTTATATAATAATATAATTAGGTATATAATTAGGCCGCCCTAGTCTTTTTTTCCCGCTTAACGATTTCATTTATAATATATTTTAAAAGTGAAATATAAACCGCATATAAAATTATAAAAATAAAATAAAAATTATAATCGAAAAATAATTATTAAAATACCATTTTAAAGTTTTTTATTTATTTTTAAAGATTTTATTTAGGCGGATACGGCCTGGTATATATAATAGGTATACATTTACCAAAGACATATAATAATGTAATTACTTATATAATTAACCCGAACCCGATTTTTTCACGGTATATAATTCCGTTTATAATAAATTTTAAAAATAAAGTAATAAAGGTAAATAAAATAATAAAAATATAATAAAAGCTATAATCGAAAAACAATTATTTAAACAATATTTTATATATTTTTATTAATTTTTATTTATTTTATTTAGGCGGATGCGGCCTGGTGCGTATGGCAGGTGTGCATTTACCAAAGCCATATAATAATATGGTTGGTTATATAATCAGCCCGCCTTTGATTTTTTCGCCGCTTAATATTCTATCCGTAGTAAATTTTATAAATAATATATATAATAACAATAAATTCGTAAAAATATAAGGAGAGCTGCCATGGAAAGGCAATATTATAAATATCATTTTTCCAATTTTTATTTATTTTTAATCCCTTTTATCGGGCGGATGCGGCCAAACTTATTACTGCCTATATATTATACAATAAAATTAATGGTCATATAATTAGCCCGCCCCCGAACTTTTAGCCGCCCAACTTTATCCGTAGTAAATTTTACAAATGGTATATATAATATAAATAAAATCGTAAAAATATAAGGAAAACTGCGATGGGACGGTAATATTATAAATATTATTTTTCCAATTTTTATTCATTTTTAATCCCTTTTATTGGGCGAATGCGGCCAAATTTATAACTACCCATATCCTGTACAATAAAATCAATGGTTATATGATTAGCCCGCCCCGGATTTTTTCACCGCCTAACTCCATCCGCAGTAAATTTTACAAATAAGATATATAATGCAAATAAAATCGTAAAAATATAAGGAAAGCTGCCATGGAAAGGCAATATTATAAATATCACTTTTCCAATTTTTATTCATTTTTAATCCCTTTTATCGGGCGGATGCGGCCAGATTTATAACAGCCTATAATTTATATAACAAAATTAATGGTTATATAATTAGCCCGCCCCTAATTTTTTGGCCGCCCAACTCCATCCGCAGTAAATTTTATGAATAAAATATATGTTGCAAATAAAATCGTAAAAATATAAGAAAAGCTACCATAAAAAGGTAATATTATAAATATTATTTTTTTCAACTTTTATTCATTTTTATTTATTTTATTTAGGCGGGTACGGCCTGGTGTGTATGGCAGGTATACATTTATTAAAAGCCATATAATTATATGGTTGGGAATATAATTAGCACGCCTTTTATTTTTTCCCGCCTAACGATTCCGTTTATAATAAATTTTAAACATTAACCAAAAAACGCAAATAAAATCGTAGAAATATATTCAAAGTTAAAATGGAAACATAATCATTCAAATATTATTTTGCCATTTTTTATTTATTTTTATTTATTTTATTTGGGCCGATGCGGCTTGGAGTACCGATGCGGCCTAAAGTGCATTTACCAAAAGCCATATAATAATGTGGTTAGGTATATAATCAGCCCGCCCCTAAAAATTTTCCCGCCTTATAGTACCGTCCATAATAAATTTTCAAAAAAAGTAAAAAACGCAAATAAAATCGTAAAAATAAAATAAAAGTTATAATTAAAAGGTAATCATTTAAACAATATTTTACTGATTTTTATTTATTTTTAATTAATGTATTCGGGCCGATGCGGCCTGGAGTGCATTTGCCGAAAGCCATATAATAATATTATTGGGCATATAATCAGCCCGCCCCTAAAAGTTTTCCCGCCTCACGATTCCGGCCATAATAAATTTTAAAAATAATATTAAAAACGCAAATAAAATCGTAAAAATAAATAAAAATATAATTTATATAGCAAGGCGTTTAATGAACATTTTTATAAACTTTATTTACTTGTATTTAATTTATTACGGCGGATGCGGGCAAATATATATTTGGGCCATAGGAAATGCACAGATGTTTTATTATTGGTCGTATAGGACTTAGACCACATGGGAAAACCACATTAATATATTTCTTAATTATTAATAAGCTTATAGCTCTTTATTAAAGTTACTAATAAGGGTTTTTGAATATTATAAAATAATCAGAAGAAGCTATTTTATTTAATGATTTTAATGAATATAAATGTAAAATCTCGTGGTATTGCTTTTCGCCTAATTAAAAAGAACTCCATACTTTTCGACTTTTGAGCCAGTTCCCCCCTGTAAATCTTAGTAATCCCTCACGGGCTTAATGATTTTTAAAAGCGAATCCTTCGCTCGCTTACGCTTACTACGTATTCCTAATAAACCTTTTTACATTTTTCCATTAAATCCGTACTTATATTTTTTACTTTTGCTTATATATTATTATTATTAAAAAGGCCTTTCCACTTTACCAGGTTTAAAACCATTTTTCCTTTTTTTTATTTAATAAATAATGCTTTAATTTCCCATATATTATTTTTTTCGTTAATTGGCCTAATGCCCACTTTATTGGTATTTTCTATTCCTATATTTTTCATCTCCTTTATAAAAAATATAATGGTCCGAAGCTCGTGGTGGATTAATTTTATGGGGCTCCGAGGCGAGGATAAGGTAATCTGCGAATTTTTATCTATGCAATATTTTTGGAATATGGCTTCGCCCAAATATACTATAAATATATATGCAAACGTAATTTAATCGAGTGTTTTGAAGGGGAATGGCTTATTAATAAATGTGCTTTTTTTAAGCCCTTCGTCGGACGACTTTTAAGCTATACTATAATAGGCGTAAGCTAATTAAGGCTTTTCCTTATTTATTAAGATCCGTATATCGGAATAGGCATATAATAGTGAAAAGATTAATGAAGGCGAGTTATACTATAACGGTGCCGGAGGTATCCCCCCCGCTGCATTTGTACTAAAGACCTGCGCCCGGCGAAATTATTTAAATAACTAGTTTAAAGTCCTAAAATAATTATGTACAGGATTATATAAAAAGCCAAAAGGACCCCCGGGATTTGTGGAATTTTTGGAAAGGTAATAAACCATAGCGGCAGAAATTTAATCATAAAAATATAATTATTATTTAATATATTATATTTTCCCCTAAATACCATATTATTATTTAAAAATAATCCTGTACAGGATTATTCCATGTTTTCTAAAGCATTGCCACTCTTAAACAGGCAACTGGAGGTTTAACCAAACCAAACAGCTTGGTTTTAAACACCGACCATGCAGCGAGGTTATCACACCTACTCCCCGCTATAATACCTTACGATATTACCGTTTTTTTTATAAATAAAGCTGGGTAATAGTGGTAAGGTAAATAATATTATTGGGTATTTTTAAGGCGAAAGGGCGTTAAAGATTAATAAAATAAAGGTATTATTATTAAAAAAACTTATAGTTATTTCTTAGTTAATATTATAATAATTAAAAAAGGATGGTGGAGTGGGGTGAAAGAATTAAGCGTTAGCCTTAAGTTTTTCCGATGGGGGCTTTAATTTATTAGCGGCCCTTTTAGCTTCCAGCCGGCGCCGTTTCCTCCTAACCGGTGGATATCCTTTATCTATAAATATATCTTTTTCTATTTTCATTATCGCCGCGTTTTCCCATTTAGGGTTAAAATAACTATGGGTATTTTAGAACTGGTATTATAATTCCTTACCCGACTTAAATACTATACAGTAATCGGGGTTAGGGTATAAAAACCAATTTATTTTTATAAATCTCCCGATATAATTCGGAAAGCATTTATTAATATACTTCTTTTAATTAACCTTTTTCCGAAACCCATAAAATTATTACGTAATAGTTAATCGTAAATTATATAAGTATATTTTATATATTCTGAAATAAACGACGGCTTGGCGGAATTTAACGAAATCGTAATGTAATGGTAGTTCCCGATTATTAATATACATTTAATAATGGGTTTTCTATAAATTTAAACCAGTTATTGGAATATAATATATAAAATTAAAATTAACGAATTCTTTTCTAACCCAATAATAGGCCATGGAGCAGTTCAAGATATGCGTTTACCTATTATTAATAGGAATCCTATATAATAATATATTAGCGTTAGGGAATAGGACAGAAAATATTTATTAATACTTACCGTTTAAAGTTTAAATTATAATGCGAAATTCGATATTTACCCCCCTTTATAGGTCGGAGAAACGGTTAATAAACGACCCTGGAGTTGTTCTTAAAATGGGAAATAAGATCTCGGGCAACTAAAATGCCTTCTTTATTTTATAAAAAAGCAATATAAAATAAGATATTTAAAAGTTTTTCGCGTTCTGATATTATATAACGAAGACGGTTAAAAAAAAGCGATCTTTATTAATATGCCATATCCCTTTGCGATTTAATAAATACATCCGATCCTAAATATTACGGATTTTCCCAAACTTTTCTTTTTCGAACAAGCGTTTTTGCTTTAAAAGCTTAATCCGCCTTACTTTTAACTCCTCCGTATTAAATGGCGCCTTGATAATATTTCATTTACGAAAGATGATTTTAAACTCGTTTATCATGGCCATATAATCATCCCGCTACCTTAATTCGTCCTGGATTTTAGCCTGTAATAAAAGGAAAAGTTCGGGGTTCCATTTAATTATTGTGGATCGGAAATCCTCGGCCTAATCGCTTCGAGTAGGAAGTTTAAAAAAAATTACCTAACCTATCGATAATAATAATAAAGCTTAAATAATTTTTAATTATGGTTATTTGATTTTATATGCGCCGCGAACTTTATTAATTCGTTTTTTCAATATCCGTTATTTCAATAATAATTAATTAATATTAGTGTGAAAGAAATGTAATAGTGGTCTTATTTGTAATTTGGATAATGGCCTCCCTGCGATCAGCGTGCAGTATTAAAGGCTTTTCCATTCCTGTCCGTATTAAAAGTTCCTTAATTTGGTTACCGAATATAAAGGCTAACTGGATCTTTTATATTAAACCGTTTATTATTGGTATCGGGAAAACGGGAAGGTTTAGGATATAATCGGCCCAGTCGAGGACCCAATACTATTAATTTAGCGGTGGTTTAATAGCCAAAACTTATTTTAAGGTCGTATATTTCTTAAGTGCTCCCGTTGTAAAAAATATTATAAGCATAAATAATATTAGATTAATAATAAAAGGTTAGTTTAATCATTACTCGTATAAAATGTATATTAATTTCATTTTAATCGATATATTAAAGTAATCGAGTTATATCCGCCTATTAATATATGATTATTTACCTTTATTACTTTTTATTTTGCATTACCTTCGCGAATTCTCTTTTTAAATTATATCGCAATTTTGGCTCCCCATTTTTCCATATAATAAAAAGCACCGTAACTTAAATAAATGAATTATAATCCTGGAAATTTATATATAAAAATACGGGTTTACCCGGTAATATAACCCTTTATTAATTCCATTTTGGGTAATCCCTTTATTAATCTCGCCCACTTTAATTAATATAAAAATATAATACTTTAATTTACCATTAATAAGTACCCGGTATTTATTATAAATATATTTATATTTATTATTTTACCAAAGCTATTTTTCTATAAATATATATTTCTTTAATATAAAGTAGGTCTTTAATTATATAATTATTAAAAGGCCAAGTTTTTATTTTAGCGGACCTTTAATATATTACCCAATAATTAGCTTTTTAATAATAGGAATTTTTAATAATTAATTAACCCACATTAGTAATTAAGTTTATATAGTCCCTTAAAATTAAGAATATTGGATTATCGATATTCTAGCCAGAACTAAAGTATGGGAAATAATTCCGTATAATTTAAATTATCGGCTTCCCGTTTTTATTTAAAACACCCTTAATGGATTTGGCCATAAACTCCGTAAAATACTTTAATGTCTTTAATTTATATGCAGTAGTTTTTAAATATATTGTTTTATACCTAATAGGGAGATTAATATTACTTAGTATTATTAATCGAGCCAATTAAATAAGCCAATTTATTCGAATTATAAATTTATTTAAATATTATACTTTTTTAATATACTTTGAGATATTTCGCGGAATAGGGTAATTATTAAAGTTTATATTATTATTATTAAAGCTATTCTTTTTAATATACCTCCTTTTTTTTTCTGCTGTTCTTTTCCTAGGCATCGTTTACGGTAAATCCCCAAAAAAAATAAAGATAAAACTTTTAAAATTATAGGGGAGAAAATTAGGATTTTTAATTAATCTTTTAAACGTAGTTTTGGTTAAAAGCAAATACATAAAGATTAATAGAAAATTAAATCGGTAATTTTAAAATTAGACTTAAAATAAAAAGGTACTATAAAAGATTGGATTTTTAAAAAAGTAAAAGGGAATTAAAATTGGGTTTTATAAAATTTAATAAATAACGGGTATTTTTAAATCCTTCGCGGTTTTTAAGTAATATAAGTAAAGGGGGCCCAGTTTTGGAATATTTATGGCTAAGATTTGGTCCCCTTTAAAGCCCCTGCAAAATTAATATATTTTAATTTTACTTCCTAAAGGCGTACAGTATTGCTTTTTTGCCTAAACCATTTTCGAATACTTCCCTGATCATGTCCTGAGCGAACCTGAGCCATGGCAGCGAGAGAGGGTGAGCTTGCCAAAGAGGGCAATCGATGCGTAATGCAACAGCCATAATAGACGGGGTGGGGCAGGGTTGGGCACCAAGACTGAGTAAGGCCACAACCCACTAGCAATGTATTTTGTAATTATTAATACAATGTTTTCAAACTTCTTCCTTGTGCCCTTCTGAGTGCTTTCCCTCTTGGTGACAACGTTATCGTAATGCTTGTCTCTTGTCTTGGTGTTGTTCGCTTTGTGAAGCTTCGAACTTGACAGTAACACCATCGTGACACCGCTCGGCTAGTATCGCTATGGCCTCCGCAATCCTCATTCCGTGGTTTCGAAGCTATCGCGATATTCTTTTCGTGGTGTCTTAAACTTCCTTACACTCTTCCTGTAGTGTTGCTCCCTTTTTGACTCTCACTTCGTGGTGTTCTTGCCTTCGTGATACCTTCGTATATGCGTTCCTATATTCATGCTGTCGTCTTGTTGCTAACACCCCATCTTCACCCTGCTGTCCCCTTCATCGCGATTCCCGTCCCTTGGTGTTGTTTTATTCACGATATTCTTTCTAGGGTGTTTTTCTATTTGCCACATATCCGTATCGCGGTGCTTTCTCCAGTCTTATCCCTACGCCCAACGTTATATTATGTTCACGGCGCTCGTTCCTGTGTGGCGGATCCACGCCGACAATCTTTCCTTTCGATATGGTCATCTTGGCTTTTCCATTAAAACATATCTTGTTCTTCATAATATTGTCCTTGCCTTGTTAGTATCACACTGTCACTGTCGCGTTTCTCATTAAATGTGTTTTATCTAGGATTCTACTTCTCTCCCTCCCCGTACCTATCTATCTGAAGACCCTCGTCATTGGCGTTTATTCCTATCCTGTCCACGCCTCAAGCCTGCCCTAGTCACGTGGTTTCGTGTTCCATTCTAAAAACTATCCCTCCTCCCTAGTCATCCTCACCACGTTATTTTTTGAATCATATCTTAGTGTTTTATCTTCCACGTAAGCTCTGCTACCGTCTTTTCATCCAACATCGCTTTGCCTATCCCCTATCATAATCCTTTTTTAACAATCCTTAGTCTCTAGATGCCCTCAATCACGTCTATTCCAGTCTTTTGTATTGTCATTTCCATGTTATCGACTTCAGGATGCTCTTCTCCCCACTAATAATGTATCTCCGAGCCACCACCAAACCAAACAACGACACGATCTCGCTCTGCATGTTTCTTTGAACAAAGCACGTCTTTTTCTTCTGTGTCCGTCCAAATTCAGCATCTTCGGGACTGCCCGACATCACAAGAGTTGAGAAAGAAAAAGCACCAAGCAATAGAATAACATAGCCCAAATAGTGCCTCAGCTAGAACCAGGTAGCAAAAACAAACAGGCGTTGCCGTCAAAAGCCAACAACACCTCCATTCTCGGTATGACAATATACATACATCTAGACATACACGAGATAGCAACACTGTGTTATTTGTTACATAGAAACTGTTATGTTAATAGCACTAATATCACCAACGCGCCAGCGGTCATCCCTCAGTCCATCCATCCATCCGCCTATCACAGAAACCTCTACATTCCTTCCATCAATCTTGAAAGCTACCTACCTACTTGCTAAAGGTGTAGACCACCGTGACACTAGAGTCCACCGTGAATCAGAATTTCATAGATATCGAAATCCGAGCGCCGAAATGGTTTTCCTCTTTCTACGGGCCAGCACTATTGTCGCCACCTATATTGTCTTCAGTTTGACTTGCCTGGTGCTTTGCTAGCGTCAGCAAGACTTTCAAAATTCTCTAGGCTAGTTCTATCTGTTGTTCGGCAGGGCTCTTACTTGTCTATGGTGAGATAACATCCTGGAGGTTGAAAATTTCGATGCCGACCAATGCTGCCTGAAGCACGTCACGTCACGCTGCAACATGAACGGGGGGTTGATGATTGGTTTTGAGTAAATTTGAACTAGTTGCGCCTTGCTTACTACAACCCCGAAGACCCAGAGCTGACGGCCATCCCACCTGCATCTGTTCCAAGGCTTGTGTACAATATAGCCACAAAGGGTGAAGTACGTTCCAGTACGCGGGTCTAAAAAGACAAGACAAAAGAAATGGGAGAGCAAGATGTATGAATGACATGCTGAGAATATGAAACCCGTCGCTTTCACCCATTCGAATTAGCCTCCGTTTCTACCCACGTAGACCCGAGTTCCAGAGAGAATGCATCTCGTCGAAGGGTATCATAACGACGGTCAATAGAGACACTGCAAAGCAAAACTTGTGAAGAACGCTGCCGCCGCCCTCTACCGTCTAATTCTCTCAACTAGATGTTTTCCAGTGCGTGCCAAATCAGCAAGCATCTACCTCCAGCCAACTGGATAAAACTTTTAGTCTACCCCGGGCCCGAGAGGTCATGAATTCATGGACATGACGGTAATAGTACAAGAATACCATCGAGAATAGAAATAATACATGAATGATACAGAAAAAAAAAGGCTATGAAAATGCATAGGATGACGCCAGGGCCGAAAGGAAAATAAGGGGAAGACAGTTGTGGTTGGCTCGATGCGGTCTTCATTTGAGGCCAGGGACGACTACCAATGCCAGCAGCAGGAGATGCGGCACTCGGCAGTCATACCGTCCTTCAGCGTAATATATCGAAGATGCATCTAGCATCAAATTTGCATGCGACCAACTTCAGAGATGCTGCGCTGTCTCTTGTGGGCATTGCCGACGTTTTCCGACACGGATCCTCGTTTCCGGCCGGCGACAGGGGTGGTGGCGATGTCGACCGACGGCCTCTTCTGGCGCCTCACGGGCGAGATGGATGTGGAAGCGGCATCCAGGCGACCGCTCTTAACCCCCCGAATAGGGGTGTTAAAGGGACCAGAAAAGTCGAGCGACTCTTCTGTTGCTTTGCGACTGGAGATGAGGTTTTGGTTTTCCTGGTTGATGCGGAATGCACCGACCGCGTTTGCGTTGTTCTGAAGGTGGTTTAGAGGCGAGTTGCTGAAGGGGTCTTCCGGTTCCACATTCAACGGGGAAGCCAAGGTCGGGGTGGGTATGCCGTCGTTATCAGTCTCGTCTCCAAACTGGAAGAAGGCATCCACTTGGAGATTTGCCTCGGCTTCATCGTACTCGGAGGGTAGGTCATCAGAGGAGAATTCCCAGTCGCCGAAACCTAAATTGGGGCTCATGGTGTTGAAGAATGTCTCCGACGTGCCCACTTGGCCAGCCCCGGAGGACGAGAGTATGTGGGATATGCCATTGTTCAAGCCGTTCAACATTACATCCGGTCCCGGGGGAGAAGATAGCAGGCCCATGTCGAAGTCGGCGAGGTTGAAGTTTGCTGGGAGATCAGGAAGCTCGTAAAATGGTTGGGCATTTTCGCCATCAGCCTCCTTCTCATCCATTGCCTGGACTGTTTTAGGAGTAAGTCGGACCATGCGCTTCTTCTTCGGGTCATATACCATAACGGCACGATCACCATTCTGGTCGATTTGGAGCTTCGCGGAGCGAGGCTTGCCATTGCGCTTGGTCATATGCTCCACAACCGGAGTGTCGATGGCCTTGCTGTCGGTGTCGGTCGACTCCGCGCTCGTGGTGTTGCCGCAAGTGTTGGAAACTTGCTGGGTAGCTTGTTGGAGAGCTTTCGCTTCCCTTATCTTTTGCAACACCAAGGGTGCTTCTTCGTCCGTGTCCGTCGAATCCGACCCATTGTCTGTTGAATGAATGTTAGTTTATACATATCAATGAGCACGGGTATGCAGTCTCTTCTGCTCACCATCAAACTCCAAGTCTCCCTGGAGAGGAGAATCCAGCGGAAGGGCATTGTGGATGGAGCCAGCTTGTGGTGTGGCGCCAGAAGTCTCGTCCTCCGTTGCAGATAAGAAGTCCGGCAATTGAGGAAGGGTACTCAAGTTCATTTCGTCAACAAAAATTGCAGCGCTAAACGACATGGAATTGAAGTCCCCATATGAATCGTTTGAAGAGACTTCGATGTTGTGGCCGAGGTCCTCACGACGAAAGACGTGATGCAAAGGTATACCAGTATCGTCGAGAACATCAGGGAAGAATTGGGCCACGACATCGCTATCTGTGTCTGTAGATGTCTCGCTGGAAGGCAGGCGTGTGCCTTCGGCGAACCTCACACGACGTTCAGTCGTGGGCGTCTTTTGGGGGTTGGTAGCTAAAAGTGCAGTCGGGTCTTGCTCCTCAAGGTCCGTCATGAATCCATTCCAGCTGGTGTTGTCGAAGTCATCAAAGTCCGGGTCGAAGTCTCCGCCATCCTCCGCGTCGGCATCGTCAGCGGTGGGATCGGAATTATCTACGGACCCCTCTTCGTCATCTTCTTCCACATCGTCATCATCGGACGCATCGGGCGGCCGAGGAGAGCGGGACTTTCCATTTTGGATAGCCCTGTTGATCAAGTGCTTCTCCTCGGCCGCCGTCACATCTTCATCGTCGTCGTCATCCGAGTCGGAAACTTCGTCAAGCGCTGAGTAACCCTCCGAGTCCGAGGACAGGTTTGGGGTTGAGGTGCCGGACGCCCTACGCTTAGGCGCTGACCTTGAGGCCGTTGCAGCCTTTTTTATCTTGATATTGCGAGACATGTAGAGAATACAATAGAGGTGGATAGGGGATCCGTTTAAATTCTGGGGGGTACAAGGGGTGTATAATGCCTAGCTTCGTTTCTGGTGAACTTTTCTCGTGTATGTTTGGTAGGGGTAGTGTTGGTTGCGTGTTCAAAGCGAACCAGTTCCGGTTGCGCACAAAAATCCTTGCCAATGGGGGTGACAATACTCGTTTATAGAGGAACTTGTTGGTGGCACTGGAAAATGCTTCACTGTAATCAGGGGGGAATGGCTCTTGGGTTGGAGTAAAATGAACCTGGGGAGTGGTTTTGGTGCTTAGCCCAAGCCACAAGACAAGCAGTTCGGCACGTAACTCTCAGAAAAAGGAGGAGCAAGTGTGACTTTTGCCACAGCAGCACCAAAAGGAGGATGATTTATTGCTCCGCGTGAGAAGGGCACGGCTTGGAATGGCTTCTCTAGTCTTGTGGAGCCAGGCGTCGTCTCGTGGGCTTGTGTGGGCGGATGGACGGACGTCGTCGAGGAGGGATGGTGGGCGTGTCCGGGTTGGTTAGTTTTGGTTTTTGCACGATACTAGAATGACTTCTTCTCTGCTACTACTGCTAAATTCTTGATGTGTGCTATAGCTGTGGCGGTGCGAAGCAGGTTGGAGAAGCCTGGGACAAACTTCGTCGTCAATGTCGTCGTCGTCAAAATTGAGGGTGTGCTACTCGTTGGCTGCTGGACTACGGGACATGCCTCGAAACAAGGGGCACGTCCCGCAGTGGGCGTTCACAGCTCAGCGGTGGCCGAAGGCATTGTGAATCTCGACGAAGTTTGGGTTGTTGTTGAATTGGGTGTTCCTAGGGTGGGTAGTGCGACTTCGTTGTCTTGTGGTTTGGCTGGGTTAGGTTGATGAATTGAGAAGGAGGGAAGAAACACAATTTCTACAGGCAGAGGGGATCTCATACCTTTTTTTTTTTTTTTCAACATCCCACACAATTTTTTTTTTTTTTTAATTCCTTGTCCACTCTCTTCCTTCCTCTTAAATGGGGCTCCACAATGGGGTGGCCCCTGCTCCTTTCCGACCGTGGACGGTGCGATGCTATAACAGAGTGGGGCGCCGATTGGCCAGACCTGTGCGCTATTGCTGGCGCAGCGACTGCACCTTCTGCACCTCTTTGCACCTCCTTCCATGTCAGGTCCGTCACCGCCATTTCGGATGTACTTGGGCCATGTATACTACTTCCTCGCACCTGTTTTGTATACTATGTAGTAGCTTCATTGTGGGTAATATTTTGCGTGCTACTGCGTACCGCGATGAGAGCATCTACCCCTCCAAACATACCCCTCTACTAGCTATGTTGGTATCCATGCACGGATTAACTGTGTACAATACATGGATACCTCCCGCGGCTCACCACAGCTTGATATCTGAGATGCATGCAACATAGACTTACTTATATAGCACTCCTCATCAGCAAATGCTCGACATCGGATATCATGCTGGAGGGGTGTGTTTTTGCATGCATGGGTTCTTTTCTAGATATCA
Organism: Zalerion maritima; assembly: GCA_022664585.2. NCBI lineage: Eukaryota > Fungi > Ascomycota > Sordariomycetes > Lulworthiales > Lulworthiaceae > Zalerion > Zalerion maritima. The sequence continues at coordinate 83,803 of JAKWBI020000128.1, read as the reverse complement.
CCTTTCTTCTTTGGGCATGCAGTCTGCTTGAAGAGAATAGACATCGATCCTCGATTATGATTTCTGACTCGCCATAGCTATTACTACGAGTTTGTCCAGTCCGAGATTGTCTCTGAGGAGACGTTCGACTTATTGGACTGACTGGTGATAATCGTCTAAGGATCGCGATGTAGGTATGCACTGGGGTATCTGTTCCTCCAGGCAGTATTTTATCATTATTATCTACCATTTTTGCACAGGGTATTTTTGCACAGTGCGTCAACTTGGCAAGGTAGCACTGGCCGATATAAAACAGGGGCGGCCTGAGATCAGCAAGTCTTTCTCCCTTCCGCTCCTCGTCCCGCGTGTCATGTCTGGCGTTTGGGACCCAAAGATCTAAACCCGCCATCAACCCACTTTGTCTGGTTCGTCTCCGCAACTCTCCCCACCGTTGCATATTCCAACCATCTAAACTGTGGTATTCACTTTCCACATCTTGTTTCTTATTTCTCGCTGACTTGTACCGCTGCGTTCCATTCGTCATTGTTAGCCGGTGTATGCAGCTTTCTTCTTTATTTATATTGGGCAGGTAGCAGCTACAGCGTCGCCCGTATACATACTATTGTATAGTGCATCTATCATGACAGAATTTTCCCATTCTTCTTACCTCCTCCTCCAGAATGACAAACCTCGTCCCATCCCCACCTCTTCGCCCCGCTCTGCATACTCACACAAGAGGCCGAGATGGAGTATTGCGCCCGCTTCACGTTGTTGTTTTGGGATCTAGTTTGGATGGTTGTGGGATCGCATAGACACTACTTTAGAACGGGCCGTCGTCTTGACACTTGCAAAGCTAGCTATAGGCGCTTATCCCGGTACCACCGTGTTCACAATCTACTGCATAGATGCAAAAGAGGAACAAAAAAAACCAATCCAACAGCGGATGTAAGCCTTACACACACGTAGCAGCGATGCTGCCTCTCCTCGACTAGCTCCATCGTGGCCCCTGCTCCAGGGGAACCTTGCGCCGAATGTGTAGATGTGGAGACATTTTGATCTTTCAAATTTCATCATCATCAACCCCTCTCCGAGCTCGCAGCACACTTGGTCTGGGGAGTTGGACGATTACCACCATTTGAGGCAAATATCCAAGAATATTTGGATCTAGTGCTTTTAGACGATGCGGGCAAGAAAATCCTGCCCATGCTGGAGGACCTTTTTTTTTCTTCTGGCAGGATCTTCTTCCATCCTCGGCGACTAGCTCTTCAGGTGCGACGAGATATCTCGGCATGGATGCTCGAATTCGGCACTTCGGAAGGTTATCTCCATGATTCCCTATCTTGGAGGAATTAGGGTATCTCTGGTCTATAGGACGCTATCAAGCAGGTCTACTGTCGAGTAGGCCTAGAAGCAAGTGCTCCATTATCAGGAACCAAGATGAAGTGTTATTCCTACATATTTTCTGGTAACGATGCAGAGTCAGATGCAATGTTTGACAGCACATTTGACTGCGGTGGTCAGGAAGGGAGGGTATGACTTTTAGATTGACGTCGAGCTTGAATAGCGACGCACTTGACGGAAGCCTCCTGGTCTAGTGTCGTCCACTAAGAGGCTACTGTGGATGGCTACTAGGCAATGCTAGGCTACCACTTCCAAGCCTCCGGAGGTTCCTCCGCTACAGCCCTTGTCTCCCTTGTCTCCCCGTTCCATCCAATGTCCTCCCTTGCCGATGAGATGAACAAATCATGGACGAGGAATGGTACCACTGCCGTACAGGTAGGCCGAGTGACGTGGTAGTTCGTAGGGTCACTGGACGGCCGTCCCAAACTCTCCAATAAGGAACGTGCAGTTATGCATCAGTTCCAACTAGGACAGTATTAAATGTCGGTTTCTGCAGGAGTCAGCGATACGGTAATGACTCTACATCCAACAAAAAGAACCCACATTGAATAATTCACCCTCCAGTGCCATGAGTCACTGCTAATTGTGCTTACGTCTTAAATGTTTGTTCCCCAGGGTGGACTTGACATGTGGCACGCCGTAATACTGTGCTTTATCTCCTCTGTGTGCAATCCACATCCAGTGCTGCCAGGCTATTGATTCTTCCGCGGTTCGCCAATTACCAGGAGGTTTACGATCCACTGGACAACGTGCGAACCTTTGTGTGCAGAGAGGCGTTTGCCAACAGAACAGTTTCATCGCCATTGGCTTCGTTCGTTCTCCTTATAGGGCAGAGAATGAACCGCCAAACGTAGCGGTCAGCGTTCCTATCCGGCGGTATGAAGATCTCCATGGTAGAACAATTCTAGGATCCTACATACATTTCGACAAATGTGGGTCTCTCGTCGACAGTTAGTGGTTGAACGTTTGTGAAGGCACAGACAAAAAAACGATGTGAGACGAGGGTCATTACGTGGGGGGCACACCTCTGGGGCCAAACGTCATCTGTGGGGTAACAAGGTGAGATGGCGGGGTGAAACAACCGTAAAATGGCTGCAGGGCAAAGTTTTGCGCCAAGACCACGGGGAGGCGTAAGTAATGGTGTTTGTTTCCAACTTTCTATTATATACAATACAATTCAAACTTCCCATGCATACCTTTCTCACCTGATTTAAACATGAAGCGGCATGGAATTGGACGAAGGTTTACATGGCACAGCATTCCCCGAAGAAGATGTCCTATGACCGGTCACGGGCCGCTGTTAATAAGGCATGAGAGTCGATTCCCCTAGAATTTCTCGAGGGTTATTACATAGTATATCAGAGCGATTAAAGGCCATGATCGCGGCTAATGGTATGCATACGAAGTTATAATTGTATTGTACATAATAGAACGTTGGAAAGAAATACCACGAGCATTGCCAGGAAAATCGTGATATGGTACATAGCACGCGTACCCCTGCAATTTTTATGGGTTATGGGAGTGACTCACGCCCCACTTGGTCTTGACGTAAAACTTTTCTGCAACCATAGTACAGGGATCCAACATAAAAAAGAAAAGATTGCTGAATTATCGATAGTAGAGCACTCGAGGTAGGCACGACGGCACGTGAGAAGCCACAGCAACTAGCAGAGCCACCTGTGGCTTGCTTCGCGCTAAGCTGGTTGCCTGGGTCACACAGCCAAGTTGTTTACTTTGACTGCACACTACATGCAGGTCCACAACGCCCACAGTCGGACGTCACTTCACATTGCCAACGAACTGCACACCGAGTCCAATCTGCAAACTTTACCTCTCTACATTACATATCCTTGCCTAGAGTCCTATGCTTATTTTTTTGACCTGAATTGAGTTTCCAAGTAACACCTCGATCAACACACGGACAAGACACAAATCAGAGACAAAACACTCTCGAGTCCCATACCACAACCTCTCGCGCCCGGGCTCACGATGAATAAAGGTCATTCGAGCCTTTTCCAGGTCTACCTGCGGCTCCGGCCAGCTGCATCAAACAATTCCGGCGAACGGTTCCTAGCCGTCGAGGAAGACGAGGAAGATGCGGCCGCACCCACGAAAGTCACACTCAACCCTCCCAACGACAGGCGACGAGCAGTTGAGAAGTTTGGCTTCACCCAGGTCTTTGAGGAAGATGCCAGCCAGCTCGATGTCTTCCACTGCACGGGCGTCGCGCCCCTAGTGGAAGGCGTCGTCGCACCCCACGGCGGAGACGGAACAGATGCGCTCATCGCAACTCTAGGCGTTACCGGCTCGGGAAAGACGCATACGATGCTTGGATCAAAGACCCAGCATGGCATGACCCAGCTCGCGCTCGACCTTATATTCAGGTCCATCAAGTCCAACGTGGTGGACTGCTTCTCATCTCCGAGTCTCGAGTCCTCCATCAATGCCTCTGATGCCTCCGAGGCAAATATCATCGCCGCCCAGTCCTTCTGTGACAACGTCTATGGCGACCCGTCCGGCCCCCGCAACAGCTCACGCGCCCAGACACCGATGCTTGTAGGAACCACCCCTTCACATACCCCAACTCACCCCAGTATTCGCAGTTTATACCCAGTTTTGCGTTTTTTGAGCCCCTCCAGCCCAACCAGTGTGAGGCTGGTCGGGCATCCCTCGCCGCTGCTTTCAAGAGGTGCAGAAAGGCCGGTCCAAGGTGATCTTGCAGACCCCTTCGCGACCCATGGCAGTTCTTCGCCAAAGTTGGCGCCAACGACGCCAAAAAGGAACAAGTTGATTATGAAAAACGACAAGAGCAATTTGCATTTTATGAAAGCCACCAATGCCGCCAAGCAGAAAACCAAGCAACAGAACAGTTTTACTAAGACAGCAGGAAACGTAAAGGGCGAACATCTAGCACCCCCCTCCACCCCCCGAAAGCAGCTCCTCCAGCGGCCTTCCGTCCTTGCCACCCACCCAGACATCAGCGGCATCAATGTCTCGTGCGACCCGTCTGCCGAGTATGCCGTCCTCATCAGCATGTACGAGGTCTACAACGACCGCATCTTCGACCTGCTATCGCCACCAGTTAGGATGCATGCCACCAAAGAACTCCGCCGACGGCCTCTCCTCTTCAAGTCTACCGAGCAGTCCCCAGACAGGAAAGTTGTGGCGGGACTGAGGAAGATCATCTGTACTAACCTAAAAGAAGCCGTCATGGTCCTCGAGGCTGCTCTCCACGAGCGTCGCGTCGCCGGCACTGGATCTAACAGCGTTAGTTCACGCAGCCACGGTTTCTTCTGCGTCGAGGTCAAGAAGCGGCCTAGAGGACGACACAATCTGCCATGGACGGGCAGCCAGCTTACCATCGTTGATTTGGCTGGCAGTGAACGTGCCAAGGACGCCAAGACTGCCGGAGCCACTCTGGCCGAAGCGGGCAAGATCAACGAGAGCTTGATGTATCTGGGACAGTGTCTTCAGATGCAGAGCGATGCTGGAAACAGCACTAAGGTATGTCAAGACGTTCAGATGATATTCTGATTTGGCAGCGCGCTAACAACAAGATAGCCCAACGTTGTCCCATTCAGGCAGTGCAAACTGACGGAACTCCTCTTCTCCAACTCCTTCCCGTCGCCTTCACTCACACAATCCACATCTCGCCGACGAAATCCCCAGAAAGGCGTCATGATCGTCACAGCAGATCCCCACGGCGACTTCAACTCAACATCACAAATACTTCGCTACAGTGCACTCGCCCGCGAAATCACCGTGCCACGCATCCCAAGCATCACATCGACCATCCTCCAAGGCGGCCCACCACCAACCCAAACATATCAGCATGGACAGATCCCCTCCTCGCCCCCCTTACCATCAAGCAGTCCCATTCTTCTGCATAGCCGTCCATTCTTTCCCCCCGGCGTCGCTCCTCTTCCTTCGCAGTCACCACCTAGAACGTTCTCGCCTGCGTCAGAGACAATGGAGTTCGCTGCCCTCGAGATATCTCGTCTGCACGAAGAACTAGAGGAATCACGAGTTCTCTGCGCACGTGAACGTGAGGATCGCATTGCGGCTGAGGCTCATCTCGAGTCCTTCGAGGCATCTATCGAGGACAAGATGCTGGACCTCGAAATGGCTATTCGTGACGAGGTTGCCCAAGAATTCGAGGAACGATACTCCCTCGAAGTACTGAGGTTGCAGAATCACTTCCAGCAGGAGCAAGAGCGAAACGAAGTACACATGAACAGAAAGATCGAGGCACTCGGAAGGGGCCTCGGTGCTTATGATGACGGAGAAGAAGAGGAAGACGAGGATAAGGAGAACGTTCTGAAAGAGAATTTAGAGGAGGAGAATAAGAGGTTGAGGTATGAGATTGAGGTTATGAAGAGGGAGTTGGGCCTGATGGCGCCCGAAACGGATAAGCGACGTCCCCTCGCCGAGAGAGATGTCTCTGGCGCTTCCCATGCGGGAAGTATGAGGGAGAAGGAGGGAAGGAGTCCCAAGAAGGAGAGAAGAGGGATAAGTGAGAAGAATGGAGCTGGCGATAGGGATGGAGGATTGAACAAGAAGATGGCTGGCTTGAGGGTTAATGATGGCGGAAGAGACAGCGGGAGTAGTGTGGGGAGCGTGAGGACTGGGAGTCCCACCAAGAAGTGCAGGAAGCTTGCCCAGAGGAGGTTAGAGGAGGACGATTTCTGAGTCCCCTCTATTTCGCGTCGGAGTCATTGTTAGGCTTGGTTGATTCCTCCTTGCCTCAGTTCTCCTCATGGTTTCCTCTTTTCCACAACTAGATACTCCATGTCCGGTGGCTCTACATGGAAGGCGCGGTGGATTTGATGCTCACTCACGACCTATACCCTCAGCGCGCGGTGTCACTTTTTTCTGTACGTTCTTCAGTTTCATATTGGCCATTTTCTCGCCAGGCCTGGGAGTGGTACAAACGGGGGAGTTTTGTCAGAGTTTCGATCTCTCCCCCTCCCTCTTCAGGTATTTTGATATTAATAGAGTTGTAATTAAGACTCTAATATATTCTCATATTGATGCGTGATTACGACCCCCCAGGGACTGCAATATTGCAGTGATTGATTGCAGGCCTACCGGAATTCAAACATGCCAATGTCAGCGAGCCTCACTCTTCAACTCTGATTTTTATACCCCTAAGAGCTGCTATTTCCACATAAGCTCGGGACTCACAATAATGCGTTAGATACCGTCTTCGTCTCCCTACGGCATCATCGCCACTATCATCGATTTGTTTCCCTTGCCCTAGATTTTAAATTAAATAAGTGGCTGAATACTCTCGACGCGAGTATAGCTATGTTACAATATATGTCTATCAATCCCTTTGCCAGTGTTTCTCCAGCCTTTAATTTTTTTTTCTTCCCTCTCTTCCCAATACCCTTCCCCTGCTTCTCCAGCTTCCCTGCCGATTCATCGTCAGTACCGGTGCCGGCGGGAGTTTGCTAGTTGCCCGCCTAGGAAGGTAGCTAGTTAGTTAGCTACCTATAGCCATACAGGAGAGCAGAAGCACTTCGCCTAACCTACTAGGACTCGATATCCGTTGCCCTCGACGCATTAGTGCAGAGCAAATGCGCTCCTTCGATTTCAATAATAAGGCCGAGGCGTGTTTGTCGACCCACCCCCTTTCCTAGTCTCATGCCCTTTGGATTCCAATGATCCCTCAAGAATTTGTACATGCAATCGCGGACAGGTATATAAGCAGGGAAGCATTCTATATTTTGTAAGTCGTTACGCTAAAAATACTAAACGCCGCCTGATAACCGCCGACAAACTTGAACCCATATCAAGCCCACTTATGCGGTATATTAGCGGCATCTATAAGAGAATGGCTCCGGATATTCAGAAAACCAGGGAAACGAAACAAATGTGGCTATCCAGCCGACCGCGTCGAAACCCTAGATGTTGCCAGCCGATCCTGGATGGATCGATAAGTCTGCATGACACAAGCATGTTTGCATTCACGTCGGCAGTATGAAGTTCAAGCATATCGCCCCTTTATTGAGCCCCTGTACACCCTATAGGAAGGTAGTCTTCATCCTAACCGTGTTCAGTCAGTTCCATCACCCCAACTCTCTCCTATCGCCTGGACATTTTCTTGTATTTGGGGGCAGCTAGCGGTTATTTTGCTGCTCGTAGACTAGACCCCCCCCCCCCCACCAAGTCCCGTACTCGTCACCAGGCTACATACATCAGCAGCAAAGAAACTTGATATGTCGATCTGCTGTACTCCTTAGACGACAACTATTAACTGTAAATTGAATTCTGGTTTATCAGCTGCACTCCATAGCTTACCCAGGGAAAATATACCTGTCATCCCCTAACCCTAAAGCGTACGGGGATGGCCCCAGCAACCGGCTGCCAAAGTGTCACGGTCTCTTAATGATACAGGATGCAAATATTCCGTCTACGTCGAGAATCCCGCCTGTGCAACGCGCCTACTCCATCCCGCACTGCGGGGAAGGAACTGTTGGGGACGAGCTTTGTTTCAAGGACTTTCCAGCTAGCATACTTTGAGGTCTTGGAGATCATCTCATGGCTAGGTAGTATCTTCAGTATTAGAGGTAGTGAGGGCTCGTCGAGCTGCGATGTCATATCAACCCGCTTCATCAGGGTCAGGGAGCGGCAGATAGCCAGCTATCGTGCAACAGCCGCTTCTCAAGGAAAAGGAGATGCAGGCTTGACAAGCGCTAAGGCACTGGGGCGTAGCGGAAGACCTTTGAGGGCGGTAGTAGTCGTCTCAACCCCGGTGGCTGTTGGATAACTTACGGGGCGGGGAGAAGCGGAAAACGTATCTACCAGCTGGAACGATTCTGGCCTCGTCCATGTGACCATCTCGTATTGTCGTATCTTTAGCATTCATCCCAATGGCGAATTTATGGGCAGGATCATGGTGTATTAAAGATATTTGGATGACTCCGCTACTAGACAGCGAAATCAAACCTACGTCCCACGACTCTAGTGGAAGTTGTTTCAGGGTAGAGAATAAACCGTTTCTTCTCTGCATCGCACATCAATATTATCGACATCCACCAGGCCGCCGCGGCTGTCAGGAAGTTAAAGTAGTTGAAGATAATGAGGACAAGCTTGCCTTGCAAAGAAAAATACGTGATCCGGACACAATATCCACGCACGTGGTAAGACACATGATGGTTGTCGATACTCCTAGCCCCCTTCCTGCTAGGTAGCAAACGTGCATAGGGGCGTAGTCTGGATGCCGTTCCGAAGTTCCAGGAAAAGAGCGGGACTGGAGGCCGGCCACCTACCCGGCGACAGTGTACCACACACGTTGCACACACAAACTCAAGGGACGAGCTCCATCTGATATATAGCTGGGGCGGGCAGGCAATATGGTTGATATCGCAAAACACGGGTCGACTCTGGGTTTTGGAGCGTGAAATTGACTTCAACGTAGGCCATGGGGGAGGCAGGTGGGGATTTCACCGGGCAAGGTAACTGGGTAGAATGATCTACCGCGCTGTGGAAGGTGACAATTGGGCAATAACGGACGAGCTATCGCCGTTTCATTGTCTTTGGGACTAGTATAGCTAGCCTCTTGGGGCCCTGGGGGAAAAAGCCACTGGGCTGGAATAAGGCCGATATGGTTTGTATTGGAAACTGGGCCAGACAGGAAACAGTAGGAGGGTGTAACAGTCATGGTCTGTGAGATACCTAAGGGGTACAAATACAAACAACAAGGCATTGAGCCTAATGGTCACGTTCACTTCAGCCAAAAAATCCAGCTTTTCATGCGCAGGAAAGTCGCAAGTGGTTTTTCTTTTCAAAGTGAGCATCATGATAATGCCACACGACCATATCCTCTATAAGATGGCATTGAGGGGAGTTGACGGTGCCGACAAGACCGACCGAAGTGGGTGGGAATTGGGACGACAAGGGATGTTCGGCGAGAAATCAGGCTAGTTGCAGCAATCGGGAATGAAGGCCTCGACACGAGACCAATGTCCAGGCTTTACACCAGTTCAGGAACGGCGGGTGGCTCCATCTGGGAGAACCGGGAAGCTGCTGGGTCGGGGTGTTGTGGTACCAGGGAGAGACAGTTAGTAGTGGTGCGGGTGAGTGCGATAAGCATTCCCCAGCCTATGTTGGTAAAGTTGGTAAGCGGGAAGTGTGCTAGAGAGAATACTACTTTAAAGTAGATATTCTTGGTGATGGATGGATGGGTGGGAGATGGGATAGATGGTGGTGGAGCGAGCGCTTTAGAACCGGCACCTGGTGTCCGGTGCTGGTAGCATGCGCTGTGTCCTGCCTTCAGCATGGGAACGCCTATTGACGAGTCGAGGCCGAAGGGTAAGTGATGACCGAGGTTTGTTGTTTCTTGCCTCTGGGAAAGCTTTGCATCTGACTGTGGTGGAAAGTGGTGTTGAGTGTTTTACCACCTCAGAGTCTTGGTGCGGCTGAGGGACTAAAGAGGTGGAGAGCCAGAACAGGCATCGAAAATAGGGTCTCTTGGCAAGCGTGGATATCCTTGAATGGAAGTACGTTAGTGCATTGATGACAACATTCAAACAATGACACAGATCTTGATGAAGGACAATGCCTCCAACCAGACCTTGCAGCCAAATAATACATGCAACGAGAGAAACAACTAGACAGGTAGGCAAGGGGATTAAATGAATTGTGTGCACAAAGCATGACAAAGCTTGCATTGCGCGTGGTGTACGATATGTATAACAAGGTATGTGAGCCTCGCTCCCATTCATTAGAGACACACCCAGACCGAGCGGCTGCATACACGGCATGGGTCTGCCTCCAGCTACGAAGAATGCACCCAACATGCGCATAAGTCCATAATTTCTAGGCATAGTGAGCAATATATATCCCGGAGGGAGGTTCATGGAGCGGCCCAAGTCCTTTGTATGGGCATGGTGAAAAATGGCGGGAGGATATCAAGTTGAATATGAAAGAGTGTTGACAAATGATGAAATGTAGAGAACCTACGGTATTTAGCCTGTTGCATCGTGGCCTAGGAAGGGTCTGGGAGCTCAATAACTAGATACGGGGCGTCCAGGACCGTGCTTGTTGTAGTTGTAGGGCTAACTAGCCCATGTACTTGGCAATTCTCTGGCTTGAGAAAAAAAGGAAAGAAAAAAGGGGGTATTTGAAGTTTTACTTTGTTGACGGGCAGGAAACCGAGAATATTGAATATCGAAGCACACGAACAATGAACGAGGGAGGAAGGTACTAGGAAGGTACATGCCGTCTCGACCAGAGGTACAGGATGACAGTTACCTTGAGAGTTCTTCTGGGCATGGATGCTCATTCTGCCCCCCTATTACTTGCGGGGAAGCTGCATAAAGCGGAAGGTACCTACTTCCGTATGAAACTGTGTCTCCGGTGTACAGACCCAAACCCAATGAACTGCCCTTCCTTTTTCGTGGATATCTGTTTTTATTGTGCAATCTTTAAATGAGATTTTCGTCGACCGGTGAGACTACTCTGTCACCAACTTTCGTCACTGCGCGATAATTTTCGACGTGCCCCGTTGTCAAGGAGCATCGAAAAGGGATGGAAGAAAGAGCATTATGCAACTTTTCTCGACATGGTCATATGTAACCTAGGTTTGCGGTGGGAATCCTCAAAATCTTCAGATGAGGGGTCGCGACGATTCATTGGAAGAAGGCAAAATAGGAATTCAAACTATAGTGCTTCGCTTAGAGAAGATCCATGGATGGCTCCAGAGATCCCACCTAGCACCTGCAATCTGAGCTCTGAAATATGGGCCGAACGTGGCATCAAGGGACGCAATGAGCTTCTAGAAGTCGAATATCGATAGAGACACTTCGACTGAAACCACAGAGGGGTTTGCGACTTGTTTAAATGAACGGAGATATTTGCAAGGTGTCCATACTGATATCTGTATACCAACCCCTCTCTCTAACCGAGACTCATGAGGCCAAATAGAATATTGGGAAGAGAGGAGAAACGCATCTGCTGAAAGGTCATTAGGACTTGGCATCCAGCCATGCACAAGCTACGGAAAGGTGTTGTGCGTATCGACCCACGCAGGCGGGTGGGAGGGAGTAAAATAGTATCCACCTCCGCGGCGGTGCTAGGCAACTTATCCTCGGTGTGGGAGCCGGGTTAAGCCTGATGCGGAAGCTTCCCATCGGGGGGGAGAAATCCATATCAAGATTTTGAAGTGTCCCCCTCGCAATAGAGAAAAAGAAGAAAAATAACGGGAACCACCGCCAGACTCAAAATTCAGGGGAAGGATGAACAGGGAAGACGACAACAAGGTTAGGTTTCGGGGAAACGAGCCTCGAGGTAGTGGGGTCAATTTGCTTTGCATAGGCGTATTCAAATCTTGATCGCGATGGAAATTCTTATTGCTACTGTGTAGCAGACTCCAATACCACTCTTAATACTCCATACTGGTGATTTGCAGCCATGCTCGCACGAATAAAAAGTGGTGTGTCTCTTCCCTGGAAGTATTCTATGGATGCTGGCTATAGCCTGGGAAGGTGGTTGCTGCTGAGAATGTTTTGGCAAGTTCATGGCTAGCTAGTTCCCAAAAAGGGAGGAAGGAGTAGCAGCTTTCGTGATGATGCATCATCTATGATCCATGGCAGGAACAATGGCTTGAATAGGCTTGGTGAGGAGGCACCGTGTTCCAGCTCCTTCCGCTTCCTTGGTGCAGCGCCTGGGACGTATGTATGTATGTATGTATGTATGTATGTATGTATGTATGTATGTATGTGTGTATGTACCTCCTCATCAGAGAAGGCGCCACAGGCCAACAGCTTGACTGGTAAGCTTCCAAAGACGCCAGGGTGGCCGCAGGAGCACTGGCCTGTTGGAGGCTAATCACCCGTTTTGCGATTTGCGCCGTCCCATGCTGGCCATGTCACTTTTTCCATCAATTTTATTTTTCTCCCCTTCGTCCTCCACCAGACGCGGCGGCGGCTCCCAGGTAAAAATTCAGCATAGCTGCTAAACTTCCTTTCCGGAACAACCACATCTACATCCACATGCCCATCCCATCCCTTCACCCACGCGCATACATATTCGATATTGCATCTGCATCACGACAACAGGATACTTACTGTCCCCACCCACATGCACCACAGAGTGCCCAGAGAAACTACCTCAATGACCACCAAAGCACAGACAGACAACAGCCTTCACATAAGAGACCCGAGGCGCTCTGGCCAGTCATCACTCCCTAAAGGGACGAACCAAATCTTCGACACACCCCCTCGGCGTCTCCTCTTTATTATTCTTTAACCCCCTTGACAACCAACCCTCGCTCGCTCGAGACCCCAGCCTGTTCCCTGGGTGGACTGGCTCATCTTCCCTCCTTCCCGCAGACGTGGGCTTGTCTCTTCTTTACTTTGTGCCCTGTGGTGTTTTTTTCCCTCGCAGGAATCCCGGCCTAGGGTCGCGCATCTCCCCTGCCGCGCGACTGGCTCCATAAAATTTGGAAATTAGAAAGAAAAAAAACTGCCCAAGAGAGCGATTCAAAATGGCAGAACTCGCCAACGATCCCGTCCGCATTCCTCCCGCCCAGTCTCCTCCTACTGGTGCTTCTGGTGCCTCCGCCTCGGACGAGTCTGCGTCTGCGTCTGCAACTAATAATACCGCCGCTGCTCCTCCCGACGTCCCCCCTTCTACTTCTGGGTCGTCTGCCACGCTTGGTGCATTGCCCTCCTCTTCCTTAGCACCTGTGGAGGATATCCCCTCCACTACGACCGCTTCCCCTCCTCCAACTTTAACCGCCCCCCGGAGGCTTGCTGCCGCCTTTCTGTCGACACCGGAAAAGGAAGAACCACCAGAGCGGAACATCACAGAATCCAACACCGAGTCAGAAATACCTCCCATCGCTCATGCTGCCTCGACGCCGCCTGGTTTGCACAGCCAGCGATCAGCGCAGCAACCTATCCTGGCGATCGAACCGGCCGTCTCGTCCTCATCCGCACCCGAAGCTAGAGAGCCCCTTTTTGCGAGTTCGACACCTAGTACAGCTATCCTTGTGCCAGAAAAGATTCTGATTTCAGCTCCGGCCGAGATAACACCTGCATCTTCCACATCAATCCCGAGCTCTACTGCCCCTGATCCAGCGTCCGAAGCAGTTCCGACCACCTTGTCGTCGCTGTCGGCATCTACCGCGGCAGCCCCTGGCTCAGGCCCGAATCCGATCGAGAACGGCGGGCCACCAGCCTTGGCCAACATGTCGAATGCCCAGCAGCAGGGTGGGCTTCGCCAGTCCATGGGCTATGGCAGCCAGGGAACCTACAGCCCGTCGAATACATTGCCCAGCACCGCGTCGTATCATTATCAGCAGCCAATGCCTTCATCCAACTCTTTGCAGCCTTCTGCCGACCCCTACCGGAACCCGCCGACGGTAGGACCCAATAACCAAAATATCCTTCCTAGCGTACACACGCTAGAAGGAATGCACCCGCGTCCCCATCAACCTCCGTCAAACCCATCCCACATGCATGTAATGGCTCCGTCCGTGCCTTCGAATGTCCAACCCTCGATGCCATTCTACGGGCAGGGCGGCCTATCTTTTAGAGACATGGGACTGGGAGGACAATTTCTGCCACCGGCTCTAATGGGAGTGACTCGACCTAAGAAGGTAGCGCATTCTATCCAATTTACCGCCGATGAGATATTCGCTCCATGCTGATGTAGATGTTATTCGTAGGAGATCAAGCGCCGAACAAAAACCGGTTGTTTGACATGTCGCAAACGACGGATAAAGGTACGTGGACTTGTATGTGAGGGGATGTTCTGTTGAATACGGCATTACTCGAGCCTGTGTTTAGGATGCTTGACTATAGGAGTGTTTAGTCTGCTTTACGGCCTTGAATGGGCCGGGTTCGGGATACGTACTATTTGGATGGAAAGGAGAGGGTAGGGGAGAAGAAGGACCCAAAACTTGGTGGAAAGTTAAAAGGCCATGGTGTGGACATGGCGAAGTTGTTCAATAGCAGCAAGGCCGGCGGTGCATTACGCCCCAAGTGGTGGTGGTGCTGATCTTCGCTTGGTTTCGTTTGCGAGTCGCTTGTTTGGGGGTAGAAGGGCGCAGAGGAAACTAGTGCCTCCGCACACATTCAATGCAGCTTGCAGAGCTTGCAGAGAGATAGCTAGTGCTTCTCAGGCAGGAACAACCCCCCCCCATCCGGCAGCAGAGGTCCCTACCATCCATCCATCCATCCATAAGTTTCTTCCTTCGTTGCCCCAAGTTTCCTTCAATCCCATCGTGACCCCACCGCGTCCATCTAAGCCATCCGAGCCACCAGCAACCTACATACACAACGGGGTCCTTTGGCAGCGACGTCCGACCTCAAGCAAACAGGCTCTCCCTCATTTTCTGTTCCACGCCGTACAAGTAGCCATTCTAATGCAGACTGCAGTGTGACGAAGGACAGCCCACCTGCAACAATTGCCGGAAATCGAAACGGGATTGTGCAGGCTACGATCCCATCTTCAAACAACAGCAGCAGCAGCAGCAGCCGCCGCCAGGACCAGCTGCTATACAGCCCGCCACAAATCCTAAAGGCCCGCTACCATCCGCTCCTACAACCCTTTCATCCAGCACGCCCGTATCCTACGGGGCTCGGCCTTCCCTTCTATCGGGCTCAGGATCCGTCGATTCGCCTTCGTCCATCCCACCACCGGTAAAGACGGAATACTCCCCTACATCGTCTCTTGTCGGCGGCCTGCATGGTTCTACCCCGGTCACCCGTCCTTCTGGTGCACAAGACACCCATCACGCCCAATCTTTACGCCACCCGCAGTCTCAGCTCCAAGGCTTGTATTCTGGGCAGTCTCAGTTAAAAGGTGGCAACATCACTTTCCACCCTTCCCATTCTCTTCTCCCGTTACCACGTTCCGACACTGACAGTAACCGAGAAGCAAAGATGGAGCCGGGAACCCACCCCCCACAGCCGGTACAGGGGCAGGCTCGGCGACAGCAACGACCGCAGCCCCATACCCACCCTACCCGTACTACCGACACGGTGTCTCTTTATAGCATGGTCGAACGCCTAAAGTCCTCGTCAATATGCCCCATGCCCAGCGACCCAAACAAAATCATTGAAGTAGCCGATCAGTTTGCACAGTTCTACGACGACCTTTACTGCCCAGCACTGTGTTCCTTCTTCGAAACTCGTTGGTTCGAAGTACACAAGCCAAACCTACACCACAACCCTCCCCTGCTACACCTAGCGGCAGCCTTCATGGAGACATTAACACCCCAATACCCGCACCCGGACCACCCCGCATACCTCGAGACTCAGGTGGTATGGGCTCTAGCGTGTCAGGTGCTTGTCACCCCCGATTCGGCCAACGAGGGACCTGCCCTTCCCTTAGACACAGACGCGATAGAACTTCGCAACAGGGTCTGTGTCTTCGATACTCTCATGAGTGGCACATACCTCTCCAAAAACCCTCTCATCGCTCCGTCCCCAGGCCAGGGAGATCACCAGAGGGGCAGACAGTTCGAGTTTTGGCACTTGGTGTGCAGCCTCCTCGAATTCGCGCCCAGCGCGAGCCAGATGGCGCAACAGGCCGACATTCTTGACCAGATGAGAAAACTACTTGATGGGCGCGAAAATCGGGACGTACTGTATTCGATTGCTGTGCTCCGCATCATGGGCGACTGGTACCGCAACAGTGACGTCAAGCAAGAAGAATACAAAAACGAGAACGATCCTTCCCATAGATGGGCTGTAGCATCGCAATTCATCGCAAGCGAATCCCAAACTACAGGAGGAACAACAGCAGTTGTACGTCGGTTCTCAGAGATTGCCCGGACGGCATTCGTCACCGACGGCTGGAACTGCGAACCCCGATAGTGCCGACCCTCGAAGGGAGGGGGGGTTGTTGAAACCGAGCCAGTAGAGGTGTTTATAGGCATAGCTACTCCTGCTGAGTGTGAATGCAAACCTCGATGTGAAATCGATGTTTACGGGGATGTCCAAATATCATCAACAGATCTTGATTTGTATCATATTTACGACCTTAACGAGCGCCTACACCCCAACAAATTCTTTTTGATTCATGTAAATATTTTGATCATTATCAGCATGTTTCGTCGAAGGGGTCTCTGCAAGGCTCTTCGCGTGGCGGGGATGACAAAAGTAAGAGCATGGGATTGGCAAGGCGTTAGGTTTTTCATGTTTTATTCTATTGGAAGAGGTTCAACCATATGCTCCCAGTTCCCTGTATCATTCTTATTCTTCGTTCCACCTCTAGTCTTTGCTATTTTCCATTCCTCATTTTATGTCTCCTTCTCTGCGTCTCGTTAGCTTACTAGGAGGACTGATATGGAAGCCGTTCAGGGAATGAATGTTTGGATGAATCATGGCGATGGACTCGAGGAGGTTTGGATGATGGTGCAGCGGGAGAAACGGTCTGGGAAGCACCCGTCATGCATCAGAAAGGAGCCTAGGAAGGTGACCATTTACACACCTAGGCCTACCACCCTGCCACCGATAGTTCCGAGGATGGGCTGGCTATAGACTGGCTTGAGACTGCGGTACATGTAGATAGGTGCCCTGGTGTGGAGCGATGTTCTTCAGCGGCTGCGGGCTTGCATGCATGCAGGGACAGCTCACAAACGTGGACGGTGCCACCGGGGTCGGTGAGATGTAGATACGCTCTCTTCCCTACCCGCTGTCCTCTTTAGTATTTTTAGCCTCTTCTCGATAACGGAGAAGAGCATTGCCGGGACAGCACCAAGGTCGAGCTAGACATTTTGTGCTGGCAGAAATAGAAGGGGGCAGCATCTATCCATCGGAATCGCTAGCGAGAGGTAACAACTTAATTAACATTGCTTTCGGGCCCGATGTTTCTTCGTTGTGGAGGGAACCCCGGTTGTGCTGCTCGGCAGATTGCCGGGCGAACTTCGGGCTGTCGCTGCACATTGGCTTGGAAACTGAGACCCAAATGGGCTTGCTTGTCTGCTCTTGCCTGCCTACAAGTTCTGTCCGGCTGTATGTCGAGGGGGGGGAGGGGGGAGGAAGATCCCCCATTTTTTCCGAACCCGGAAATAAACTTCAGACTAACAGGAAGGTAGAGTTTCCTGTCTGAGAAGTGGCAGTGTTTGACAAGTATCTTTTTCCTGGCTTATAATCCCCAGGTGTCTGACAAAATAAACTGGAAAGCATCCCCATTTTTTAACAAAACTCCTCCCTGGTTGGGTGCAAATACTATTGGAAGGTGTGAAAAGTTCTGGGGGGGAGGGGGGGGTTTATACCACGGCCTGAATCTCTCCTGTACCTTGGGCTGTGGGAAGTACCTCAAGCCCCTTGAATTGTTCCGAGTCCCATCCAATATATTTACACTTGTTCATGTGCGATCGAATTTCCCTTGTCAGCACTCCCGGTACCGATCAATACTAAGCAATTTAAAGGCTACCGAAGTTTTTGGGGGATACAAGCATACCGCACACAGCGAACCGATGTTGCAGGGTTGCCTAGAGATGGCGTAATGTTGCCCCCTAGCAGATGGAAACAGTGACGGTTCAGAAGTGTCCAAGTGAGTGGGGGGGGCAATACAATACATACTGTACATGCTAATGCACTCACTCTCCCTGTACTCATTGGTACTGTAAGTAGACACTTCCAAGCACCGGGTGAGGCTGAGATCCCCGCCGCTAGACGAGCTACTGTGACGGGTCCGAACATGCTAGAACGACAGGATTGTCTCTCGTAGCGATACCGGCATCCTTCAAGTTTTTTTTGTGCTTCCACCGCTGATTAGAACACTAGGCGCCATCCCGAACACGGCGACGGGAATCGGAATGCAGCAAAGATGAGAGAAATAATAATCAATTGCACTCTAGCAAAAGCGTGTAGTTGTACATCCGACGTAAATACTGGGTCGGAATGGCATCACATTACGCGATATTTTGCCCTATTCGCCATTGTCGGCCAAGTCGGCTACGATATTCGAATCCAGCTTACCCCAGCCTAGGAAAAAGAAACCATGGAGATCCGGAGAAGATGATGCATCACACAGCATGTTGCAGCTTCTGCCTATAAGATTCCGAGGATCGTCAGGAAAGAAGAAGACAGTGCAGAAAGAAGCAGCAGCCTCGAGATAGATCGATACCGGCGACAGGGCAAGCAGCGTACACCTTTCCGTCCATCGAGATACTGTATCTTAGGTACACACACAGCGAGGGATCCCCAGACCCTTCCCATGCATATCATATCCCCATTCGCCTCCCCAACCTACAACCTCCGGGCCTGAAGTCGGTACGTGAGAGGTCGAGATTAGAAGCTGCACGGCAGTGGGACAGCGGCTATCCTGGCTACACATGGGGATATTTGAGAAACTCAGGCCAGTTTCTCTTATCATCTCGCATCCACCAACTGGCTACATGTGGTCCTATGGATGGAGAAAGTGCAGACTGGACCCGTACATACATGCTCGAAAGGCGACCACCAACCCAAAGCTAGCCCTGCAACTCCTGTCCTCCCCATCCATCCTTTGTCGGGCTGGCCAGGCTTCCGTTTTGAACCTAAGTGTGTCTCATTTACGAACTCATCGCTGCTCATCCAGATGTTCATTCCAACCTCCATTACACATGGTCTTGCTGTTTATTGTGTTATTGAACTCGGAACTCGGAACCGGAACCGGCGTCACGGCCACGAACGAGCGACCGACAGAACCTGCGGGAGAAAACTGTCTACCTCCCCAGAATAGTGAGTGTCCGGCCGACTTCCTAGTACCTGGCAGCCTCCACCACCCCTCTTGTACGACTCTTACCCACAAATTTCGTACACATGCACGACGCATGGCGATGGTACGACCCCATGCGTGGGGGTCATACACGCCCTCCACACCCCGACGTCCTGCGGTCCCCAACTTCAACCTTCCAGAAATTGCAGAAAATCTGCGGTGTAGGACAGGCTCGAAATGTGTATAATTGCTTCTGGTCTCCCCCACTTACGATGGTTGAGCTGGTGTCACAGGGTATACAAATACAAGTACACGACAAGATTGAGAGACCAGAGCCCTGACCCTTGTCTCGGGGCCGGTGACTTATAAATGCTGTCTCGGTCCATCTTTGACAACCTCAACACCCACCTGCCTACTAACGACCAGCCTGGTTGCTAATATACGAATACGTTGCTACTTACTACTCCTACGCCTGTGACACAGACAAACCTCTTTTTCTCTACGCAATCCCTGTTTGAGTCTGGGTCGGCACTGACTGGATTTGAATCAAGCGGCGGCCTCTTCCTTTGAACACCCTACAGGGCAATCGTTGGGAAGAATATGCGGACCCAGAGGACTATATAAATATCTAGTCTTGTCCCGGATCTTGGGAACTACCATCTCACCGGCCAAACCGAAACCAGATCCCAACCCAAATCTCATCCCAAATCCCCACACCCCACACCCCCTCTTCCAATCGCAGCGATACATCGCGCCGCCGACCTACCTTTCACTGCAAGATTATATTGTCCTTCTCGGTAGTGGTACTCGCTGGGCCATCGCTGGGCCATCGCTAGGCCATCACGCTGCTCGTCCGTTTCCCGTTGGCTGTCCATCACGCCTCCGTCCTGCGAGTCATTCGACGCCTTCCCCTGGTTGTGCCCACACGTGTGTGGTCGGCCAGTCCCGCGGCAGCCCACCACTCCCCTGTGTTCCTTTCCGGTACTTGGACTTGTGCTCCCACCTACTTCACTCCATCCCCCCCCTCCACACACTTTTACCCACACGTTTACTCGCCTTTTGGCTTTTGGCCACTTACTCACCTAACCGAAGCCATGGTTTCTTCCGCTGGTGCCAAGCCCCAAGTGCTGCTGCTGGGTAGAATCGAGCAGTAAGTTGACATTATCCATTCTCAACTCCTCCCTGCCCTGCAAACCAAACCCAGAACCGGGTTCCAGTTTTCCTTCACATTTATATTATCCCTGTTGCCCCCTCTCGTCCTATCTTCGCGAGTCATGTAGAATGCAGTTGGATAGATGCTTACACTCCTGACAGCGCACACAAGGCTTGGTCAGAGATTGCCAATGTGGCGGACGTGGTGGTGCCCAAGTCAACCGACAGAGCTGGCTTCATAGAAGAGTGCAAGTCGGGGGCATTCGACGGAGTGGAGATCGCGTACCGTACCTTTGAGTCCGTCAAGATATCTGGGAAAGTAGACGAAGAACTCGTCGCTGTATTGCCGCAGAAGCTCAGGTTTATTTGCCATAATGGTGAGTGTCTGGGTAATTCTTTGGGTTAGATCAAAGTCATCCATTTGGCACACCAGTCTAGGTGCTGGCAAGTTGCATTTGCCATCACTCTGGCGGCAACTTCGATCAAACACATTGGCGCCACATTTATCAGGACCCGGTGGAGGCCCAGCCAATTTGTGTTTCTCTCATGACTGGGTAGGATCAGGGACTGAAGCCTGATACTAACCATGTCCTAGGCGCTGGCTACGATCAAATCGACGTACATGTGTGCACTGCTCGACACATCCGGGTCTCCAACACTCCCACAGCGGTGGACGACGCCACGGCCGATCTCAACATCTGGCTGATGCTTGGCGCCCTGCGGAATCTGAACGTGTCGATGGGATCTTTGCGGGAGGTCAAATGGAGGGGAAACCCCGTTCCTGCGCTGGGACACGACCCTCAGGGGAAGATCTTGGGTATTCTAGGCATGGGAGGAATCGGCCGCAACATGGCAAACAAGGCTCGGGCGTTCGACATGAAGATCCGATATAACAACCGCAACCGCTTGAGCGAGGAGCTGGAGAAGGAGTGTGGGGCTGAGTATGTAGATTTCGAGACTCTTCTGAGGGAGAGCGATGTGCTGAGTTTGAATCTGCCCTTGAACGTGGGTGTCCACCTTCAAAATGGTATTCTGTCTCCAGGCAATATCAAATACTAACGCCATAATCTCATAGGCACATACGCGCCACACCATCTCGAAGCCACAATTCGACATCATGAAGAAAGGGACCATCATCGTGAACACAGCCCGAGGCGCCGTGATGGACGAGAAGGCGCTCGTGGATGCCCTGAACGAGGGCAGGGTATCCAGCGTCGGCCTTGACGTGTTTGAGCACGAACCCGAAGTCGAGCAGGGTCTCATCGACAACCCCAACGTCCTCCTCGTCCCCCACATGGGCACCTGGACGGTCGAAACACAGACAAAGATGGAGGAGTGGTGTATCAGCAACGTCAGGGAGGCGCTGCTTGAGGGCACCCTAAGAACGATGGTCCCCGAGCAGGTGGGCATGCTCTAGCACAGCATGGGCTCCCACCCTGTGATGGGACCTGAGGACAGGAAGAAGAATTACCGTTGGGATGAAGAAACGGGGAGGACTACGGTGTTTATCGGGGAGCTAAAGGCGGTTGAGAGAGAGGTGTTTGGGAAGTCGATTGCTGAGTTGAGGTGGGGGACCGGAGAATGATGTTTCCAGCCCAGTTGCCAACGGAACTTGTCCAACCTCTGCTTTCGGATGATTAGCGGAAGGTGAGGGGGGGAGAGGAGAAGAAGGACCTCATAGTTTTCATAGAGCACTCGTTTTACTTGGGTGAATGCTTTCCTTATAGGCTACCCGCGCAAAAGGACAGGAGGCAGGCACCTACAAGTCTAGAGAGGGATGGGTAAAAACAGTAGACGGGAACCAAAAACATGCATGTTAGGTCCTTAGAATCCACATCTCTTATTGTTGGACATATACCATCTACTACCCTCTTACGAATCCAATACTGGGAGACCCGGGCTTCAGATGTATCAGGACCTGCTCATTGATTGGATCATTTAGAATAGCCATCAGAGCTGTATTATTGCAGTGGCAGTATTAATACTGCAGACGACATACATAGTAGTACCTCCCCACTGAGTGCTTCTGCTTATATAACTGCCGTTTGCAGCAGTTGCGCACGTACCATGTCGCCGCAACGGCCCGCGACCGCGTCACCGTGACCATCAACCCGCCTGCGCCAACCGGTCCAGCCTAGTGCTGCTGGGGTCTTCCAGGCTCCCGCATTTCGCATAAGTGACGTGCCGAGAGCAGAGAGAACCAAGTTCTTCAGCACCGTCATCGCCATCCTTCGTCTTTTTGGGGTTGCACGAAACATTTGCAGGATAGTTAGCATTCACTTTGCCATTGAGGTGCTGATTACAACTGGAAAACCATCGCTCTGTCGCAACTACAACGATCAACTCCGACTACTGCGAAAGGCGGCACACATTCATCCGGCCTGACAACACCCAAGCACCTCGGCCATCCATCCCGCGCTCATCGCCGGCATTACAGAGCTCCGGAACTGCTCCTTGCCCTAGCTACCAGCTCCATTCATTTAACTGCCGCGATACCTAGCTAATTCTGTCACGACGAGTTTCGCATCCACCACCCGACTGCATTCACGCGCAACCAAAGTCGTAGCGAGACGACAGCAACAACAACGTCTCCACCCGGAATAGACGACCCCCAACTATAATCCACCATGGACTTCGCACCCTACCAATCCTCCCCACCAGAAACCCAACGTGCCTTCTCCCCTCCGCTCTCCAACGCCGCCTCCCCGCGCGCATCACTCGAATACGCCAGTGGACGTCGCTCCTTCTCCCCCCTCCAACAACCCTCGCCCCCTCCGCTACAACACCCCCAACCACAGCGCCAATGGGGCCATTCCCACCTTCCCTTACCAACAAGCTTTCCCTCCCTCGGCGGCGGTGGTTCATCTAACGACCCACCGGCAAACCTCGAAGCCGGGAACTACGGCGGCAACAGCAGCAGCAGCGGGAACTACTACGGCCTAGGCAATACCCCAGGTACAGGCTACCGCAGCGGTGTATCCGAATTCGAAACATCCCTCTCCATCCGCCTGGACTACGAGGCCTGTCTCGCTTACCTCGCCTTCCCGCCCATAGGCGCCATACTCCTCCTTATCCTCGAGCGAAAATCAGACTACGTACGTTTCCATGCATGGCAGAGCAGTCTACTTTTCACCGCGATATTTGTCGTGCATCTCATTTTCAGCTGGAGTAGCTTTCTAAGCTGGTTTTTTTTCGTCGGTGACGTGGTGTTGATTGTGTGGTTGACGCTCAAGGCCTGGCAGGACGCTGATACGTTGGATCGGTACGAAGTACCTGTGTTTGGGAGGGTTGCAAGTCGGTTTTTGGATGATGAGTAGGCAGGGAGGAAGACGGGGAAGAGGGAGGAAAGAAGAAGGGAAAGGACCGGAGATGATGATGGATCCTTGGATTAATGGGGCTATGGGCTCGGTTTGGGCGCAATGTGACGGCTGTACTGATCTTCAGGGAGCACATGGACAGGTGAGGAGAATACACTGGCGTGGAATGAGGTTTGGAGAGCCATTACTATTTTCTGTTGAGCAGTAGTTCTGTTTTGGAAGGCTCCCCCTTTTCCCCTTCTGCAATTATTGGAGGAGGTGTCAGCATTTTGCGTCCTTACACGAGGATATAGCGGCTGCGAGCGGAAGTCGGCGTCTACAGTGTCCGGCTTTGACTTTGATATTGACCTTACGCCCATGGAGGTAGACTCCTAATATTTATTATACCCATTTAAAGTTCTCCAAGCTGGTACCACCAATAAAGTATGATTTTGAAGTAATCTCTTCCTGTTCGTGACATCGGTACTTCTCGGTAGATGAAGGGTTTCGTATCGCTAAGGAGTGGTGTATAGTGTAGCAAAGACGTCTCTATATACGAGCACCACAAGCTCAAATACAGACCCAAACAGCAAAACTGGCTGCTTTGCTTGTTCAAATCTTTCTCGAGTTGCTGGAATTTCAAGAGACCTGGGAATGTCATGTTAGGAAATGGTAAGCGAGAAGGGTGTCACGTGCTAATATCTCGGAAGATTGGACACCCGATCCCGACGGGACTCGACTCGGACTCCGAGTCGTAGTGATGATTACATAACTCCAGCAGCCCCCACCGTGCCTGCCTCGCCGCTTAGTGCATACGCGACAGCTCGCCTGCCTGCCTTGCAGCACAGCTCGGAGCCCCAAACCAGTCCAGCCGGTGCAGCTGCCAACACACATTTCTAATCCCAAACATCAGCCTTTCCTTTCGCCTTCACCCCCAATCTTCCACCAAATTACACCCGACTTCCAACCGGGACCTCTCTCTAAGATTGCAATTTGTTTCCCTCATATTGTCCACCATCAATTTGCATCCCCAACGTCATAATCCTTCGTAAACGGAGCCCCGCAATAGCTGCCCGCCATGTCGACGCTCGAGGAGCTCGATGATCTAGACCGCCAGGGGGGGGACGACAAGAAAGATAAGGATAACAACAAGAAGCCCACAGGCGGCAGTGGACAGCAAGCAGATGGCGACTCAGAAATGAAGGACGCCGAATCGGAGGAGGACGACATCCTGGATGAGGAGATCCTGAGCCTTAGCACGCAGGACATCCAAACCCGCAAGAGGCTACTCGACAACGACTCCCGCGTCATGAAGAGTGAGCACCAACGTTTGACGCACGAAAAGGCGGCCATGAAGGAGAAGATCAAGGAGAACAATGAAAAGATTGCAAACAACAGGTAGGGTCTCCCCTTCAGAGAACATGCATTATTTGTGCTACTGTCCTGCTGACATACCCCCGTCACTTGTTTCTTAAAACAGGCAACTACCATATCTCGTTGGTAACGTCGTCGAACTCCTCGATCTAGATCCCACCGCCGAGTCATCAGAAGAGGGCGCAAACATTGATCTCGATGCTACTCGGGTAGGCAAGTCGGCGGTCATCAAGACGTCTACTCGACAAACTATCTTCCTGCCCCTCATTGGTCTCGTAGATCCCAACACCCTGAAGCCCGGTGACCTCATTGGAGTAAACAAGGATTCCTACCTCATACTGGACACACTGCCCGCAGAGTACGACAGTCGAGTAAAGGCCATGGAAGTTGACGAGAAGCCCACTGAGAAGTACACAGATGTTGGCGGTCTCGATAAGCAGATCGAAGAGCTGGTGGAGGCTATTGTTTGGCCAATGAAGGAGTCGGAGCGATTTAAAAAGATTGGCATCAAGGCTCCAAAGGGTATGTTTATGTCCCTCGTACTCTCCCTGGCCTGGGACGATGGGGACTGCTACTAACCCACATTTTTCGTCACACCTGTAGGCGCTCTCATGTACGGACCTCCCGGCACAGGAAAGACGCTCCTTGCCCGTGCCTGCGCCGCCCAAACAGACGCCACCTTCCTTAAACTCGCTGGGCCGCAATTAGTCCAGATGTTCATCGGTGATGGTGCCAAGCTCGTACGGGACTGCTTCGCCCTCGCCAAGGAAAAGGCCCCCTCAATCATCTTCATCGACGAGCTAGATGCCGTGGGAACGAAGCGTTTCGACAGCGAAAAGAGTGGTGACAGGGAAGTACAGCGAACCATGTTGGAACTCCTAAATCAGCTCGATGGTTTCGCGTCCGACGATAGAATCAAGGTGCTCGCCGCCACGAACCGAGTTGACGTCCTCGACCCCGCCCTGCTGCGTTCGGGCCGTCTGGACCGGAAGATCGAGTTTCCCCTTCCCAACGAGGAGGCGCGCGCGCAGATTCTCAAGATCCATTCGCGTAAGATGAAGGTGAACAATGGTGTCAACTGGGGGGAGCTTGCGCGGAGTACGGACGAGTTCGGCGGTGCCATGCTCAAAGCTGTGTGTGTCGAGGCTGGCATGATTGCCTTGAGAATGGGCAAGAACAAGATTGGGCATGAGCACTACGTTGATGCCATCACGGAAGTACAGTCCAAGAAGAAGGAGGTATGTATTGTTCACAGGTCCAATCTCAGGCTGCTGGTTATACTTCTCTGCTGGTTCTATTGCATACTAACTCTTTACCCCAGACTGTCAACTTTTACGCTTAAGCAGGTCCTGTGTTGCTGGTTGTTTGTGGCGTTTTGGGGTGGAGATGCCATGGGAATGCGGACTGTGTCAACAGATACAGATACATATTCAGATAGACTAGTTTATTGGTGGGCTGCCCATAGCGTATCGGAATGACAAAAAATTTATTCGGGCCCAATCTCAGTAGTTTGTGACTGCTTGATGCAATGCATTGATTTACCGTCCATTTTGCACTCTCTTTCATGCGGATGTTATGACTCCTTGTTCCGCCATTAGCCGAATGCATGAATATCTTCGATCCTCCCCCCAACCTCGTTTCCATATCTTCCATTCAAGTTAGACCTGGCCAGCGAAACCTCATTCAAGCGAACGAGCCCCCTAAACACGACATATCGTGCTTAATATGTTAAAGCTCTAGGTTAGGTACATGTGCCTATAAATACTTACCAACCTACTTTCCCAGGGCGGTACATATACCAGTAAATGGGTATAATCTTCACTAGTTGGGAAGATTTAATTACTATTGTTAGCTACTTGGTTAGATGGGTGCGTGTGCTGGCCATGACTTGTCTCCCCGTTAGATTTTCTGTTTCGGAATGACTGGCTTGCTTCCCATACAGAGGTGTAATCAGGGGCACTGAAATTGGATTCTCAAGATTTGATCGAAAAGTCCGGGTTAGCCCCCAGCAAAACCCCATTTCTCAGGTCATGGAATGTCGGCTTTCTGTGATTAACATGCTGGTAGAGAATATTTCATAATCAAGCAGGTACGTGACCATCGGCTGTTGTGACTCGGGTGGCTATCCATGCTCAGTTTCCGATATCTGGCATACACGTCGCAATAGTACGAAGACTAGGTTTTCCCCATTTGCATCCCGTGGCCCAAATGGAATTTCTCTCCATGAGCTAGTACTCCGACCCATGTAGCGCGCAAGCCCGCATGATAGGTCGATTCTGGCACGTGCCTACGTAGATGCAGCGCAAGCAGTATTTTGATACGTATATCGATAGCAGCTAGTGCTGCCTCAATATAAACAGCCGTTCCAGATCAGGAGAAAATTCCTGCCCT
The DNA here is from genome assembly GCA_022664585.2 of Zalerion maritima. Classification (NCBI taxonomy): domain Eukaryota; kingdom Fungi; phylum Ascomycota; class Sordariomycetes; order Lulworthiales; family Lulworthiaceae; genus Zalerion; species Zalerion maritima. The sequence goes on along the minus strand of JAKWBI020000128.1, from coordinate 56,546 downwards.
GCGGTTATTATTTTCCACAGCCCGTCTTTTTTTCCCTCGGCAGTAGGGGCGAGCAACTTTGCTGGTCGCCGCTGCGTGGGACGTAAAACTAAAACACGATACTAGTAGGAAAGAAAGGAGACGAACGGCGGAAATAAAATGACCGGGAACAAAATGATGCGGCCGCGTCCGAGCTTGCGACGAGTATAGTAGCAAGTATAAGTTAGCAGTCTCAGGGGTGGTCAGTGACAGGGGGGATACATCATAGAATCATCCCCCATTTTCAAAACATGTTGTTCGAGGTCTCGGAGTCCTCAAGTACGTCCAGTGCTACGTGTTGTCGTGTTTCACGATTAACCCGTTCGAGCGGGACACATTTTGTGGTGTCAACCGCCCCGAGTCCTTCTCGAAGGCGCAATCCAATGTTTAACCCTTGGTTTGGTCTACGTTGAGCGGCAAGCGCGAGTGCTGAATCTTTGCCGCCGAAAATACAATCTCCGTCATCCTCCGCAGTTCGGCTCGAGACTAGGGCTTTGCTGACGACGAAGCCTCGATTCCCACCCCCATTGACAGTTCCATGTCCCTATAGCCGCCTTGCACGTCGGGCAGCAGATCGGTTTACTGAAACGGCCGATGGCGCGTCTTCCCAACGTCACTTGCTCGGCAGGAAGAAGAACCTTGAAGCGGCTTCCGGGGCAATCGGGAGTTTTGCAGCTCTTGGCTGTGAAGGGGAACTTCGACGCGGGCAGGTTGGCATTTTTTGCCGAGGCGGACGACAAGGTCGGCGGCGAAGGCGCGACTCTCCTTCACCAAGGCCACGACCCACGCTATATCGGAGCCGGAACTTTTCTCGATGCACTGCGCGCATTGGTCGATGATGGCGGTGTGGAGCTTTTGGCGAGGGCTATCATCGGGAGTCTCCAGGTAGGTCGCCCTCACAGCCTCCTCGAAGTCCTCGCTGCCTTTCGTGGCCATCCTGCGCTGGGTCTGGATCACTTGCAGAAACTTGGCCACGACAAGCGACTGGAGTTCGGGGATCTGGTAGTACTCGCCCGGTGTGAACATCTTTGCGTGGAAGCTGAGCTTGCGCTCGCCCTCCCAGTCTGGGGAAACATCGTAGTCTTGGGCGCCCACGTACATGAGAAGCGCCTTGACGAACATCGGATCGAAATGCTTCTCGACCTCCCGGGTTTTGGCTTCCTAGAATGCGATGCTCGCCGGTCTAGACAGGCCAGCGCTTGGTAATCGCATCGAAGGACACGGGAGAACCCCCTAGTCGCATGGTTCTTGGAGGGAAGTTGGAGACAAAATGAAAAAAAAATCACCTTCCACTCTCCGCTTAGGCAAGCACGGATGACGGGCGAGGGGGCCATGAGAGTAGTCTTGGAGACATGGAACTCGTCGTTGCAAGTCCCGTCGGTGCCTTTTGCCACCACCTTGACGTCTCCCTCTGCTGGGTGGCTCAGTGAGCTGGTGTCGATAGCAATGTGACCACAAGGGTTAGCATGCGGGCAGTCTCGAGGTGCCAGACGGGGAATTTAAAATGGAGGCGACTTACTCTTCGAGGAACTGCTTCCATGTCCGCTTCTTGGACTGCTTGGCAGCGGTTTTCTCTGGTGAGACTGACATTTTGAAGGTGATGCTCCCGAGACTTGTCTGTGGTTTTTGCTAGTTGAGAGAGCCACAGCAACATTGTGGCAGGGATCCGGAAACTGCGAACTGGTTACCCTTCAGTCATGTGATATGTAGTTTTAAGGGAGGACACACCTGCCGAACGGATGCAAGGAGACCGCGAGGTGATTTTCCCGCTTGGATATGTCCTGCGACTTGGATGGGACTTCTTTCTATGCACAATTCGCATGTAGGTACCTAAGGTAGGAGGTAGGTAGGTAGGTAGTTAAAATACTCTACGTCGGGTTTGTATTGGATAATTTCGGCACTGTGATTGAAGTGGAAAGTCTCTAGGCAACTGGAAGGTAGGATATCTGGAGTGATGGCATCTCTGATGGCCGCCGAATTGGAAGGAATTTATTCCGACGCCAAGATCTCAACGATCCTATATCTAGGAGTCTAATACTGAGAAGGCCGACGAGATGAAATTCCATCCCAGCCGACTTGGTATCACGAAGAATTGTGCTGTCCAGTCTGTCGTACGCCATATTCGTAGGAATCTATTTGGTGAGTCCTGAGACAAGCCATTGGCCTCTTAAATAAAGTCAATCCTGAAAGACCTTGAGTTGTTGTGTCACTATTTCTTTCTTGTCTCTGGGAATCAACCAATGTCTTGTGTCAGCTTTGAGAGACCATGGTAAGGAAACGCAACGGTCCCTAATGTTAATTACTACCCGCACGCCACGATAATACATGTCAATGCTGGAGTGTAGGCTATGGGAAACTTCTAGTAAAACCTAGTCTCTCGTACTCATATTTCAACGCTCTAAATATCCAAGTTTGTAGCAAAATACAGAACATTGAACGGCCCTCCCAATGGCGCCTGTGTTTCTTTTGATTTGAAAGTTCAGCCCTCCCAGCTTTCATATCGGAGCATCCATATGTCTGCCACTGGCGAGTTTCGTCGCAGGGCCCTGTTCGAGACGAGCTCGTTTTGTGTTCTAAAAGAGGGAGGTTTGCAATTTGAAGACAAGAGTGTGACCCTCCGACGTCCGACGGCTGGATTTGTCAAGAAGCTGGGAGTGAACTGCAGAACTCACCCCTCAATGAACTCTTTCTAGTCTCTCAAGGTCAGTGTGTCGGATGTCACACTGTTGGTTGGTGTTTAGGGGCCCTACCTCTGTGGCGGAGTATTATTTCTCGGCTTTAACCGTGATCTAGTAATGTCGCTGACTTGAAGCAAAGGGAGGATTGAATCGAGCACTCTCATGATCCGCAGTATGAAAGGGGTTGGGCCTGCCACCGAAAGTGCCGCTTCCACTGCAGCTTCAACTTTGCTGCGTGAAGTTGTTGGTATAGTTACTACCGCGATAACACTAGGAATTACAAACGACCTGATTTCTTGAGATGACCAGGGCATGAATGCTGCATCTGCTATGGCATTGGTTGTGGATTTGTGTGATGGGCAAAGGAGGTAGAAGGGAGGGTATGGATATTAATATAGGAGATTTCTGAAATTTGGCAGACGCGATGGCCTTCCTCTCACCTTTTTCCCGTGTTTCTTCTTTTATTTCTAAGCTTTTACGCTGCCGTACAACGCCTGTCGTTTCAAACGGATAACCCTGTGGCACTGTATAGGAAGGGATATTCCTGACCAATCAAGCGTGTAGTAAAACACGCGGCATACATGTATGAGATGATTCGTGAGCCCCTCTGTTAAAATAAACGATCTAGAGACTTCCTGCCGCCTGAAGCGCTCCTAGTATCACGTCGTTCCATTATCATGTTTTAAACTAGGGACTGGTTTAGGCAAAGAATAGTTCAAAACGATATATTAAGGGAGTCCTACGTCAAGAGGCTTACTGGTCCACGAGTCATACTATCACCTACTAGATGAGACTCTATATAGGCCTTTCCGATATGAGGCTCCGGGCAAACCTAGCGGTCGACCTTCCTACGCCGTAAGTCCCACTGATTCCATGGCTTATCAACTTATCGGGAATACGATAAAAAGAAGGAGTAAGGCTCCGCATGAAGGCTTGGAAGAAGGCAGCTGGAGCAATTCACGTCATCACGTGAAGGAACTCAGTGCTGGGAACCAGTAAAAACAGTTCTTTCTTCCCACTCTTTGTAACTGTGAACTTTGCTAGAGTGGAACCAAGTAGTCTCGTCTTAACGTAAACATCCTGCGCGTGAGGTTCCCAGAAATCTTCCCGACGGATATCCTCTCCACAACATCATCACTTGCACCGCTCACTCACGCGCGCCACCGCGAACCTTTCCAACTTAATTTCCCACTCGCCTAGCACCATGGAGTCCCCGCGCCAGAAGAAGAGGGACTGGAAGGAGTTCATGGAGGAGTAAGTTCTGGCCCTATGTCGCTACCGAGGCTTAGGTGCCAGTCACTAACCAGAATCTTTCAGCTCCCTGACCGACCCTACCATCGGAGACATCAAGATCCTGGCCAAGGGAAGGACCGGAGACGATCATGCCGTCTTCTATGCCACCAAGATGAACGTAATGGCCTACTCGCCTGTCTTGCGAGCCTGCTTCAGTGGTACCTGGAAGGTAAGTAACCGAATCATTTTCTAGCCTCCGCCTCTACGCATGCGATCTTTGCCAATAGAGCAGGCATCAGACTAAGGCGTATTGTTTTCTTTCTTCTCAACAACAGGAATCTCAGGAAAAGGAGCTGGAGATGGAGTTCGACCCGGCCGTTGTCAAGCAAGCCCTGATGTTCATCTTTACTCATGACTACTGCTACGGACCACCCGGCCAAGCTGTCTCCGCTGGAGATGGCGGCAACGCCGGTCTGGTCGAGGGCAACAACACTACCCAAGATGACAGCAGCAGCGGACACTGTCCCCTCACCTTCCACGCCAACATGTACGCACTGGCCGAGTACTACCAGATCTCCGAGCTCAAGGAGTTCTCCAGCTACAAGCTCTCCGCCGAGGCCAAAGGCATGTTGCAGCACGGAAAGCTTCTCTTCGAAAGCACGAGCGATCTCGCCACCGCAACCAAGATCGCCTACAAGGACACTCCCGAGAAGACTTCCCAGCCGGGCGCAGCATCTCTCCGCGACGCCATCATCAACATCTGGGCCGAGCTCACGGCGGCCCAGTACGGAGCCAACAACCTGCCCGAGATCAGCAACACCATCATGACGATCGGGATGGAAGACGACGAATGCCGCCAGTTCACCGTCGACATGATGCGCCACCTGGGCGAGAATGTCCCCGTATCCACCATTGACTACCCGATGGTTCAGTACGCCTGCGACAACCAGAATTGCCCAGGGAGCGTGGCCAAGGTGCTTTTGTCTTATCACGATGCCAAGAAGCGAAGCAACGCGGGCTGGGTTCAGTGCCTTATCCCCTACCACTGCCCTATCTGCAAGAGGAGGAAGACGCCCGACTGGCAGCTGAGGGGAGTGCGCGGCGCACAAGGGCTCAATTTTCAAACCCTCTAGCTCTGCCTAGCTGACTACCCGCCTGAGGGTCTACCCCTCTACCGAGCACGGCCTAAATGAATGTAGCACCATGGACTGTACTGCTGTAGTAACTATAGTAGCTACCTAGTTCCTCACTTTATCGTGAGCAGTTATCAATGAGCAGGCATAAATGAGAAGTTCTTGACATCTTCACACAGATTGATGCAAAAAGTATCATGTTCCAACGTGACCGCTTTTGACCACTGATGATTAACTATTTCAATGCAAAGCCAGTTAACAGGTTTATTCCCTGATGATACTCAATTTCAGAGACTAGTGTCTGCCTATGATAGCTTTCGGCTTCTCCAGCTGAGCAGGCCGCGGCGCTAGGTTGGCAAGAGGTCGATACAATTAACTGCAAGCTCTTGCCTTTGCCTGCCGCCTCAGCTTCTCACCACTTCCTCAGAAGTTTGTTCAAAGATATAGTTCTGACCGGGAGTATGGGAGCGACCGACAGAATTCTGGCAAGCCACTTTAGCAGTTTCGAGGAGTGCAAGAAAACCATCGAGGCGGGTGAGGGTCTCCTGATAAGACACAACCTATTCGCAGGCGACATCATCAAGCACCTGGCTACATGACACTGCAATTACAGCCATGTTGCTCACGTTTGTCCCATGATGAAAGGAACCATGCCCTCATACCTCCCCTCGTAAGTACCACCTTGGGGAACATCAGGTTTCCCGGGCGTGGAGTCTCCCATCCTCGTCCGCAAGGACGACCACTAGAAAGGTCTCAATGAACCTCCAAAATATGAAACGCCACTGGGGCAACTAGAGAGCTGCATGAGAAGACCACTGCCATCGGGTGACTGATTCTCTACTAGGATGAACCGCCCAGGTACATGAGAGGGGACTTAGCAGGAGCTGGTTTAGATGCAAATAGCCCGTCAAAAAAAAAAATCGAAATATCTGATTTGACTACATGCATCGTTATACGTCTTTGTGACATGTTTTGACCTCGAGGGGCAGGCAATGAAAAATCTATTCACCCTGCTCGAAATAAAGAGCGAGTATGCGTATCAGCTTGACCATGATGATTTTCTGGATACCATCAACCATGCGCACGAGCTGACTACCGAAGAATCTGCCCACAACCCGGCCACTACTTGGAGGAAGACCATATTGACACACCTAGCACTGTATTTCCGCGTCTCGATTTCACAATCGAAACCTTTCTTCAGCTTTTGTGTGCAAGGACTGCGCGACAAAAAAACCTCAGCCGTCCCTGTCGTGGCAACAAGACGAAACCAGGGCCGGAAAAGCGCAAGCGGAGAGGAAAAAGGCAAAATGTTGTGAAATTCTGGCGCAGGCATGCTGAAGCGTTCTATGTCGAAGTCTTAGCACAAAGCGGACGGAAAATAAAGGTACGTTAAGTCCGAGGAGATAACTACAGTACGTACTAACTAGTCCCGGAGCAGAAATAAGAAGATTGAAGTAAGGGTAGTTACAACCCTTGATGACACTAACACTGAATCCTCCTGGAGAATCAAGATGCAAGGTGAATAATCCGTGACAAACAAACCTTGGGTCGGGCCTTGCCATTTCCAAATTTCACAGCCCTTAGAAGCTAACCAGGTCCTATACAATCTCTCGGGACTCTGCGACAAGGGTACTAATTTGACAACAGAAAATCAACAGGACTGCCGAGATTTCCTCGAAATGCTCTTAGAAACCATGAATACGTCCCAGACTAATCGGGATCTCCACAAGACAGCACACACCAAGATCGAGCCGTCCCACGGTCCTCCGCCCAGCGCAACACACAAAGCCCAGCCTAGCACACCCCAGGTCAATATCTCTTAAACACAGTCCATGCTTTGATAAAAACCTACTTCTTTGATTGATCCGTGCCATGCTTGAGGCAAGTAAAAGTAGCACAATAGACGAAAAAGCACTTGAGTGCCTGTTCTTTCGCTCTGAATTCGGGGGGTTTTTTTTTCAATATTTGTACAAAGCACCATTCTGCCCAGCCTGGTCCGGTTGGCTCTGGCCTAGTTGAATCCGACCTAATCATCATCTGAATCATCCATGACCTGGCGTGGACCACCACCACCACCACCAAGCGTATTTCCCTGACCGCCAAGCCTCGAACCTCCGCCCAACCTACGACCACCAAAATGATCATTGGGACCGCCCCACGCCGTACCGCCCATGCCTGAAATAGGCACCGAACCCTGCTCCCCGCCAACATCCCCTCCTCCTCCTCCTCCCACCCCATTTGCGCCTGTCCCTGTCGGTACGCCCGCCCTCAACTTCTTGAACAGATCCCTCAGCACATCTGGATACCTCAAGCAAAGCTCCAGCCACTTATCCCCCTTCTCCCCCTTCTCTCCTGTTCCGGTCTTCCCCTCGTACTCCGTCAGCTGCCCCATCCTTTGCAGCGCCGTCTTGATAACGATCTCTCCCAGCCCTCCCTCCCTGCAGAAAGTAGTCGTGTAAACCTGCTCTACCACCTCGAACCACATCTCCCCCACCGCCTGCCGCGGGAACTGCTGCTCGAAAAACTCCCTCGCCTTGCTCTTGAGGCTGTCCACGCAGTAAAAGTCCGCCGTCGCAAAGATGGAGACGTGCTCCTTGATGCCCGGGGCCGTCGCGTTCGGAAAGGTGTACTGGTTCGTGTGCAGGTAGTACAGCATTGCTTCGATGGGGGCGGAATCTTCTTCTTCCAGCTCGATTGTTGACGCGTTGGATTCCTGCTCGGGCTCGGGTTAGCTTTTGCTTCTTCTTCTTCTTCTTCTTCTTCTTCTTTTTCTAGTAGTGGTGGTGGCACTCAAAACATTCAAGCAGCGAGCGAGCGAGCGTCTCATTCCAAGACTTTCTTCCCCAGGCGGCCCCGGCCATCATTGCCCACGCGGGTGGGCCACCTTCATGCCGGAACTTCCCAAGGTTGAAGTGAGGTGAGGTGAGGTGAGGTGGAGGGGGAGGGGCGCTTCAGGAAATGCAACCGTAAACTTATATAAGCACGCCATCCCCATCGCCTTACCTTCCAAGCACCGCTCAGCGACTTGTAGAAAAACTCGCTCTGCTCGGCGAGCTTCCACTTGCTGCAGTAGAACTCCCTCCCATCGTTGCAAATGACCTTGCAGTCGCCGAACTTGGGGTCGTTAAAGAGGCTCGTGGCCTTGTTGCTTTGGTGAGTTCCCAGACGGGGCATGGCTGCTATTAGATATGATGGCTCAAACTCGAGGTTTTCCGGCCCGAATAAAGGCCAGCAGTGGGTAAAGGGCCTAATGCGGGTGTTGTTTGCTAGGGGGGTGGCAATTGTCGTTATGGTTTGTGTGTGAGTGTGAATGACTGTGGCCCAGCGAGTATGTTGGATGGCAGTTGTTAGGCGGATGATGAAAAAGAAGCCAGGCCGTTAACAATTCTACAGTCGCGCACACACATACACACACACACGCAAGTCTTTAACAAAGGTGTTGTGTTGGCAGGTACTAGCTAGCAGGGAGGTTGCTTCGCTTATGTTCTCAGGCAACTACCAAGCTGTGGTGCGATGGTGAAGCTGTGAAAGGAGACACACCACCACCTCAAAGACGCCTGCCATCACATGCAAATGCCAGTCCATGTCTGGCAGTTGCGGGCGCAGGCAGCAGCCAATCAAAGGTGGTTAATGTGGAAGGCTGGTCCGTGCTCCTTCCTTTTCGCTGGATGTCGCAAGAAGCTTTGTAGTGGAGGAAATAAACGTGATTTCAAACATATATACGACTAAACAATAGTCAGATTTTCGAGAAGTACAGTAGCTCAAGTGCGAGAATAGTGATATTGATATCAATTGCGATACGGAGTGTTCCCCCCTTAGCTCAATCTCCCTCGACAAGCTACGTACCTTTCCCTGAGCGACTGTATATCCAGGATAAGAGTCGCAGTCTATTCCCAGACTAGAGGCAAAACCATAGTGGATCAGTGTTGGGTTGAGGTGCAACTCTCGTAGTTAGCACTCGAACAGTGTGTCCTAATATCATCGCCTAGCATTACATCATTAACCCTTGCTTGCGAGGGCCTGCCCACCATGTGAGTAAGTATGTCTTCCAGCGCAGGACTTTTACAGTTTCCCAGAAACTGGATTACCGTCCTGATTACCGGCAGCATCTTTCTTTTGTTTCGATGCCTCCTTCATCCGCGCCCTCTCGGAAGTCTCAATTACCTCCCCAGCCATGATCATGGGAGGGACGCCTTGCATCCAAGGAACCCATTCCTTGAGCTCTTTCCCTTCATTCCTTGCAATGTACCTCTTCTGCCACTCGGGCGTGTCGCCGTCCATTTCTCCCTGCTCAAGTTCCTTTGCAGCGCCAATAGTCTCAACCTCGGGCAGCTCCAGGCCCCGTCCGCCAAAACCAAGCAGCACAAACCCCACTCTTGCCCACTTCTCTCCCGTTGCTTCTCTCCACCCGTGCATCGTTCCCCTCTGTACTATGACGCTCCCCTTGCTCATTGCTCTAACTTCGCCAGAGTCCATGATCGCCTCCACCTCTCCTTCCATTACGAATCCGTAGTCTAGCGTCTGTGTCCTGTGCATAGGCGCAACAGCACCCGGCATGAAGTCCAGAATGCGGAACGTGGAGCCGTGGGGATTGTCGAGTGTGCGCATGGCGGGATAGTTGGATTGGTAGTGCGCGATGTCTTCGTTCTTTGCAATGGATTCTGACATGGGATGAGATACGAAACTATCTTGTCCGTCTTCCGTAGCGGTAGCAGGATGCGCGCACGTTGGCGTGGTCCACAGGTTCCAAAACACAAACCCCGGGCTGCTCTCGTGCTTTTCTACGGCCGCCGGCATCGCGTCGGAGAAAACTGCCTCCCGCTTGTTGCCTCCGCTGCTGCCGCTCCCGCTGTTGTGCGTCGTGACTTGTCGGGTCGGATTCGGGAACGGACATGGTGGCACGTTGGCGAACGGGTTCATGTCTGGAGGCAGGGAGAGAGTATTGCCCGAAGCAAGGGCCTCGTTTCCGCCATTCTTCCGGGGAGGCTGTGGCTGAGGGTTGCTGCTGCTCGCGTCCATCGTCATTGTGTCTTCGGGTAGTTCTGAGCCCGCTTGGATATATGTATTGGAAGGTAGAGTGTTGGTTTACTGTCGAGGTGGAAAGCTAGGTTCGATGGTTGGTGAACAGGTGGGCAAGTGTTGATATTAATGTTATCTGTGAGAATGGGGATTCTCTTGGCACCGCCTCTTTTATACACCGGCACTCTCTGGAGAATACCACAAACACATTTATTTAGTGTATCGTGGCTGACGCAAATAGCGTCTAGATGATTGATTGCTTGCGTCTTCCGACTTCTTTGACCAGATTGTGACAATCGATGGGTTTGGAGTCTGACATTCGGTTTGGTTTGATTTTTAGCTGATCATATCAAATGTATACATGGGCGGAGGATATTATCATAAATGCTGGGAAAGAGTCTGGGGAAGTCCGAGCGCAATATTCCTGTATGCTGATAGTTAGCATGAGCATGGGGCAGTCGAGTCAAAAAGAATACTCACGGGGACACCTAGGAAATATATATAAATGAGAGTGCCGGGCTAGCAAGCGTCGGTCAGTTCCGGAAGCGCGGAATTGGGCCGATGGAGTAGGTGTGGTGGCTGTATCATGCATGGTCTGGATGTATTTTTCTACACATAAGGGGACTCCTCGTGGATACGTGTGTGTCTTGGATGTCAAGGGGTCAAGCCTTGACGGGTTGAAATAGCCTTGGCTGATTGCAGCTGTCCGATGTAGGATATGCAGCATCTACGCTGAACACCAATCGACCTAGATACCAATAGTCGCTAGTAAATAAGTATATCGTACCATTGGAGCTTCTTACGAATCCCACAAAGTGAGGGAAGATCATGACAGCCCATCTAATACGTCTGCAACCGCCAGAACTATGATAGCGTTTCTTGGTCTCGGCCGAAAGAAAACGAACCAGCCAAACAAATGGGCTCATGACCCTTCCTTCCCCTTCTTTCCTTTTTCTTACCTACCGCTCCACATGCCTTGCTTCTACGTCAATTCCCCCCCCTTCCTTCGTCCCTGTGTCCTGGAATTGGCCCTTCGAGAACTCGCAAGTCTGGTTCTTCGTCCCGACTCAAAATCACAGCCACATCTAGATCACTCATCATCAATGCCTTCTCTGGACCCCGTAGAGTGGTGGTGGTCACTTAGGAAGCGCAATATCCTTCATGATGCCACCAGCAGCCTTACGCACGTATGGAATGTGCACCAAGCGACGCCTGCATTCACACGTGCATGTACTCCACCTGGCACTTGGCGCCAGGAGAGTGCTGTTATGCATGGCCCAATTGTGCTCGGATTGCAACATGCATAATGTTGGTTGGCCCCTGCGGTGTGTTGGTGAAGGGGATTGATGAGTGTTACCTTCTACACCTCACAATGTACTCTATGAGCCGCAAGACAACAATATCCATTGAAAACACAATTCACCCTGTGCTGTCCTGCAGGCACATTCATCGCAAACTCAAGATGACAGGGGGCTTACATTCCTTGGGTGTTTTTGAATGACCGGCCAGGGCAAGCTACAGTATCCACTCCGTGTGGCTCATTTTATTTATCTTATAGCGAGGGATATGCAAGGGATGAAATGCTCCGAGTATACGGAACTACACGTTTAAGCTTCCCACGACAGCTGCAGGTCCCAGTAATTGGATTATGGTCCGAGACGATCTTGAGCTTTTCCTTGCTTAGCATGAGCACAGAACTTATGGAGGCTCACAGAGATGGCTTTCAGCCATGGTGAAAGGCATCCATTCCATGGCCAATATGATCTGGAGCCACAGCCAGTCATGTGGGGTTTGGTATTAGGATTAGGATTATTTATGTTTGCTTATCTCTAAACATTTACCTCTACAGCTTGAAGGCAAATATTGAAAACACCACCGCCTCAGCAATCAAGCACCAGCTCACAACTGATAGCTTTGCCGTCCCACTATCGTCATCATGCCCACTTTCTTCCTGCCCTTCATGAGATCTAGGAATCTCATGTGGTCGTTCCGTCTTTGCCTTTTTCCTATCCGATGTCTCTTCCAATGTGGTTGCTCTGTTTGGGGCCACGTCCCCACCTGCCACTATCTTATGCTCGTGCTTGGGCATGGTTCCCGCATCGTCGCTGGGAAGGCTCGACGCAGGGGACATAAGCCAATAGCTCTCAAGGACCTTCCCGTCCAGCCCATTCATAGCAGCCGCGGCGACATGACTTCCAGCGCTCGCACAGTAGCAATTCAACGCTGTCGAACCCGCCTCGCCAAATGGAAAATTTGTCGTCATGTTGAACATGTCGCTCGTATAGCCCATCTTCCAGTTCGTTTCCATCTCCCTCTCTGGCGCGCAGTTCCATGAAATTTCGTTGCTACCTTGCCAATCCTCCCCTATCTTTGGCGAAGCTAAAGGTACCCCCACCGCTGGCTGCGCTTTGCCCAAATCTGAAAATGATGATGCTGAGTCTAGATGATTTGATACAACGCTGGAATATTCGAGCCCGAAAATCTCGTCCTGGCTCGATTGGACCAATGTCTGTCGTCTACATGGTGCGCCGACGTCTTGTTTGGCGGAGACTGGCTGAAGAAATATTTGGATGCCGGTGCTCATGAGTGAAAGAGCGACGACGACGCCAAGACGGGTCACGCTCCCGCCATCCCCGCCTTCAAGCTTGAAACCCGGAGGCGCCACCATGGTCGTAGATGCCAGCTTGGATGTTCGCAGGAACGCATCAAGGTCGATATGTGTTCGTTTTCCTACTGCTCTTTCCAGTCTCTTTCACTTCGTCCAAACTTGAATGATTGTTGAGGACCGAGTGCCGAGGAAAAAGGTAGGCGTAGGCTGTATTCGAAAAATTGTCTCAACGAGCCGTCAATATTGGTGTTATCGACGTCGGTGTTCTCAAAATGGCAGGAACGGTAGTTACCCCCCGAGAAATCAAATCATGCATTGAACCGCAATGCTGAAAGCCAACAGACAGTCACAACCCAAGAGGGACGGTGGGCGCAGGCTCCCACTTTATCTATCTCTCACCCATGCCCTCCTTGCCAATGTCATCCAAGATATTCCCTCGGTCATCTTCCCCCTGTACCTTATACATCATAAAATACATCTGATAAATCAATATCTTGCATTGACCAGAAACCTTTTTTGACACTTTTGTTCCGTCCCTCCATTTTTAGCACGGTGCGTCCCGCGCGTGTCGGTGCCAGGCGGGAGTGGGAGTGGGGGGGGGGGGGGGCGCAAGCTTGTTGAACTTTGTTCCTTCCTTCTATGATGGGTGAACAGAAAACCCTTGCCAAAACTGCAGCGATCTCCACTTCCTACTTGCCCAGTACCCCCACAAAAAACCGAAAAGAATGCCCCGAAGGACTCCCAAACTTGGCATGAACGCCTGCGGGCCCCTGCCTCAGCATGACGCTTCCATTGTCACTAGAGGTAGGTTGTACCTTATCTCTATATTTTCAGCAAGCCTTATCGCGCCCGCCCGCACACGCCTTCCCCCGTAGAGCAGCCCGCATGTACAGTACAGGAACGTACGGTAGTGCCACACCAAAAGACACCCCACCCACACGCAAGGCCATCAGGGATGCGAACCAACAATCTCTCGCGAATATACGAGTCCTCGTTTTTATCTGCGGCTATTCAGTGCTGATGAATTTATCCGCGAATTGTTCTACACTTCGAGCCCGCTATGCAGTAATCGGCCCGTCGAATCACACCCGTCGGTCTCTGTCTTGTTCTACCTCCCTCCCCAGCTCCCACATCCACATCCTCGTCAACCCCAGGAAGCGGAAGCCGTCATTGACATTTCCGACAACATGGTGTGCGGCAAGCGATGATGGTTGAATACAACAGTGCAGCTTGTCTAAAAGAACATTTATGGGACCACTTTCCAGTCAATCGAGACGTGTGTCGATGGAGAAGGGAGGAGGGGGGGAATCACGTATCATGATCGTATCCGTGTCAGAAGGAGTCGCCAACGTTCCAGAAACTCGGAGATGTCAATGCCACAAGCACTAGAACCACGGGGTATGGAAGAAAAGAAAGAAGCAACGTACCACCCCAAAACACGCATAGCATCAATTGCTTGCTCGACATACGCGTCCATGATGGGTATATCTATCTGTATCACATCGGCAGTGTCCTGAGACAAGGAACCTACTGTACCAATGGTTCTGACATCTTGACAGCGCACCTTTTTCGTCCTCTTTCCCCGCCATGACTGGCGCACACAAGCCATAATGATCATGCAAACGAGCTTGCTTCTGGTTCTGGGGTTATCTCTCTCTTTTGTAGTCGCAATCTCTGGTATATGCCCCATTTCCTCCTAACGAACCCTGGCCAACTTGAGTATGTAAAGCAAGAAAACACTCGGCAACTCCCCCACCCGTCGGCAGTGCCATATGCATAAAGACCGAGACAAAAGCCGCGCACCCAGGAAGAAGGGCGGATGCATCCTACATGTATGTACATACACATACACACAGTACTGTGCATCTCCATGCCGAGCCACAAACGGAGTCTGTGCCACCCACGCCTCTCACTCAATATACACAGCCCTTCGGTACAGCATGTGCATATCACCAATCAATTATATCCGTCTCATGCGATGCGCTGAGCCCAGGCTCTAAGGCTGAAACCTAACGGTCTCGAACACAACTCCATTCCCAGCCGGAGGCGATGGGTGGTCATTGAATCTGTCTTCAGCCTCCATCATGGCTTGATCTGCCGTTTCTGCCGCCTGCCTGGCAGCCTCGCTCTGCTTCCTCACCCAAACCTCGCCAACCATGTCGCCGTTTCCCGCCACGCACACCCAGTCGCCCGTTCCCATCTCGTCAGGTGCCCTACGACACCCTCGTCCCCCGCCGCCCACTATCAGATTTCCCGGCCGGTAGTTTTCGTCGGCGTGCATTCTCCTAATGACGCTGCCATGGATGCGCGCGTTGTGTGGTATGTCCCGCACCTCGCCCCGGGGAAGCGGCCAGCGAATCGGCCTCCACGTGCCATCCGACTGCAGGTCCATCCGCTTGAAGGGTAGATACTCCATCAGGTTCCACGAGATTACTTGTAGCCTAGAAAGGCCAAAGCTGAAGCTGAGAGAATCATGTATTGTCGCAGTCTGTGCCTTGAGCATCGTCTCCCCCCACGGACTAAGACTGGACTCCTGACGGTGGGAGGTGGTCAGCGGGTGGACACAGGGCGCGTCTCCGTTGACGGCGCAGCCGCCATTGCCGTTGACGTGGCTGTTGTGGTGCATCTTGCCATCAATGCAGATGTTTGGCACGACGGTGTTGCCCATGCTTGGCGACGCTGGGTAGGTGGAATGGCCCGGCATGCTTGATCCATACAGGTCGCTTGGGTCCATGCATCCGAGGGCAACCACCTGTTCGAGATCAAAACTGAGTCCGGCCTTCATGGCTTCCCGAACCATCCATACGAGCGGAATGTGGGACACGCGCCGCTGCTCGGGTATCATCTCCCAACCTCCTCCAACGTCAACGTGCCCCCCACTAAACCACACCTCATCTATGTCCTGGTCCTCGTCCTCGGAGTCATAGCCGGCATCCGACGGAGGCAGGTGCGAAACGATCGATACGTCGTCCCTGGAACCATCAAAGTGTCTGTTGGAGACGATAGTCACCCTTGACTTGGACTGGTGTAATCGATACGGGGCCGGATCGTGGTGGTCAATGTCGTGGCTCCTCCTCCCCCCTTCAGTATTGAAAGCGCCCTCTGGTGTTAGTCCCCTCTCTGCATTGGGCCCCGGTACCATGCTTCCCCTCTGGCCGTCTCCCAATGCAGGCCCGTTAGTGAGGCTAGCTCTTCTAGTTTCCGACGGAAGGGTGATGGAGTATCGTCTACCAGAGTCTGGAGGCGCTAAACTGCCCCTTCTTCGCTCTGGTATCGCGAGACTGGCCCGCCGGCCTACACCAAACCCACTCATTCCCGTCAGGCCCCCGTGGTCCATGACACTAGTTCTTCTGCCGGCCGGTCTAAACTTCTCCCTGATGTGCCTCGCCTTCTCGCCGGCCGCCACCTTGACATTCTTCTTTGTTTTGTTTTTTCTGTTCTTCATCTCGGTGTCCTGGTATAATAGGTGCTGTCTGAACTTTGCTCGCCGCTCGTCGATGGCCACAGCATGTCGTATGACTCTCGCACTGCTCCTTGCCGTGTATGGGAAGCGGCGTGATGCCCGGGACCGCTTCATCCATGCTCCTTCGAAATGCGGGACGCTATTGACGGTGTCGAACAGCCCCAGGAACTTGATTCTCTTGACTGGTTGGGAAAAGGTCTCGCGGAATCCCTTCATGAATTCGTACAACTTCTTGCTCTCTTTCTGCCCGTTCGGGGTATGTGCGGCGTGGCGCCGAGTTTGCCATTGAGCAAAGGCTTTCCAGGCAAACATGACCATCTCTTCGTTTCCGTGCCCTAGGAGACCGACGTAGTCGAGCATTTCCGCCAGGAACCGTACCACATATGCTCCGCGGCTGAAGCCGAAGAGGTAAATATCATCCCCCGGAGCATAAAACCTCATGAGAAACCGGTACCCACCAATCACATGGTGGTCAAAGCTGCTGCCAAAGGCGGCATCTGTTGTTTTATGATACCAGCTTTGAATCCGAGACGAGATTGAGGATCGAGTAAAGGACTTGGAAATGGTGTAAGTACCAATACCAGCTAGCATCATGGTTAGCTTGGGACCGCGGAGAGGACTTCATTTGCACCGCGAAAGTACTCACGTTGGTAGTAGTGATCTATCACAGCCGACAAGCACGAGTTAGAACGCTGCGTCATGGACCTCGGATACCTCCTTTTACCACCGATAATTGCCGTTGGTTGCTACATCCTCCAGGGCGGAGGCTAGATAGCGGTGTTATTCGATCGGTCGACTAGCTTGATGTCTTCAAAATACCGACGTCCTCGGGAATGAGCCAAAGATGGCTGGCAAATACAGAATTGATGGAGCTAGCTTTGCCATTTCTTCGTCTTCGACGGGGCGGGGAATATTGAAAACCAAGGGAATGGACTTCATACTTACATTGGTCTATTGCGGTGGCATCTAGCATTCGATAAATCTTCAGGATGTTGCTGTCGCTGTCATCGCCACGAAATTTGTTTCCGGTACCGTCGAAGCACAGCACAAGCTTTCGCGCAGCTCTAATCGGGTCTCGCTGCATGTCGAAGCTTACGCGCCTAGGGCGCTCGCGTATAGGGTCCATAGGTTTTAGCCCCTTGCGGTCGGGATCGGGATTGCTCTATGGATGAGTGGTATGCTGAAAGGGGTTGAAACGAAGAGAAAATCGGCGACAAGCCCACACTACGGGAGTAGGGACCTCAGGGTATAGTCTCTGATACCCCACGAGGTCTTGGTCAGATCGAGATTCCGAAGTAGGGGCCGGAGGGGTCTAAGATAATGTCTGGTTACCAACACGATGAATAAGCAACCGGGCTTTCCTGTGATGCGCCGTAGGATCGGGAGTGTGAAATATAAGTTACAAGGAAGAACACGAGGACGAAAGAACAAGGTGAGTGAAAGCCAGGCTGGAGAAGAGATCCCTTTTGCCCTCGCGTAGAATATGCTGACCTCACGTCGACGTACAATGGGCATTGCTCCTTATTTCCGTACAGGAGGAGGAGAAATGCAAAATATAGTCATACTACTAGATGAGGACGCAGCCAAACCTTTTCTCCACGAAAACGATGTGTCAGGTCATGGCCACCGAGGGTGACTTTTGTTAGGGGAATCCGATGCCAAGAGGAGTATGGCTCTGGCGACGATCGCTTTCTCCGGCAACTTGCCAACAGCATCGAGAAAGCTGTCAGAGATGGCCTGTTCCAAGTGTTTTGCTGTTCTTTGCGGCTACTAGCAGGTACGGTTCCCGGTTTCTTTCGAACTCTCCTGTCTCAATCATCCCTGCATGTTTATCGCTGGCGTGGATGGCGAACAAAACTGCTCAGAAAAGATCAGAAGGGACATTTGATCCCTGTGTCCCGTTCGATGGCCAATACTAGACTCTGGTTGATTCTGGCCGACCCATGACCAATAAAACCGACTCTAGATTGATCTAGCGTAGGGGTTATTGCCAGTGATCACGCCAGTGTCCATCGTGGGGAAGGACGTGTGCGAGGGCGACGTGAGTGTTGGTGCTACCTCATGTGCTATACTGGCCGAGACATTATCAGTCTGGGCTACCCCAGAGAGAAAAGATACGCTGGTCTCGGTTCAAGGGCCCCCTGTGCCCGATGTTGATAGCAACAAGCGTCGGCGGCGTACGTACAAAGTAGGGAAACCGTCCTCTACAGAGATGCAGGTTGCCGTGGTAAGTCCCGTTTGGTCTGCTAGCATTAACAGGATTACATGGAGGAAGCAAATGGGTGGACTTGAGACGACAAGACGGTGGTGCATGAGCACCCGAGGTATGTGAAATGTCCACCCACCTAGAGCCACACTTCACGACGATCGGCACTTCAGCCTCGACTTGCCCTAATCAGAATCCTCGCCGTCAGGGTCTTCCTCACGAGAGCATGTGCCTTCCGTTGCACAAAGGCTGATCTATTCTTGGCCACCAATTTTCAGCGTCGGATGCTGCTTGCTAGGGGAGGTAGAAAGTCCCTTCCGCAGCCCAAAGCGGCAAGTGGGAAATACTCATGAAGGACCCTTGGGATATTCCGTTTCGTTCTAGGCCAGAACTTGTTTGTCGCTGTTCCCGGTCGTCTATTCCAGATAAGCTCGCGCAGAGAGCGAACGGTCTCCTTCCAGAAACGTCTTTTCCAACTTTCTCCTTCCATGACTAGTCTCTGCCACTCTCCGCATATATCTATGACATTGAGGGATCATATGGTCTTCTACATCTAACACAGCTCGCTCTCGTTTGGTAACGCCGGTCAACGCCCGGAGTCCAACGCCGCGACAACTGGATATAACATCCCTTGTTTGTCATCGTCTTGGGAATTTTCCCCTCCCACTTACCGAAAGACCGTTAATCAAGAAGAAAAGCCTCCGCGCGAAGGCAGTTGCATGGGGCCACATGACCTAGTGGGATCCAAGCGACGACTGCAGCAGAGCCACCAACAACACCCAGACTAATCTTCCCCCTGTTCCCGCTAGGCCATCATCGAGCCACTTCCTAGGCGACGAAAGCATCTTCGGAGAAAGCGAGAGAAGAGATTTACTCTTCGTACGCGGCCCACACCTTTCCGATTTAGAAGCAGATAGAGGCAGTATCTGGTTCACCATGGAGCGTTCGTGACAGAGAGGAGCCACCAGACCTTCGACCCCGTCCTCATCCACAAGATGCTCTCCACTCCGGTCCGAGACCCACCGGAGAGAGGTCTTCTTGGCTTTTCCCCCAGTCTCATGGTACAGGTAAGCCCCTCACCACTATCAAGAGTCCATGCGGAGTGGGATTGGCTGGGCGCCCTGAGTCGCATCGGGGCAGTAGCCAAACTCGTTCATCGCACGAGGAAGCTAGTCGAGAAATTCTAGATGAGAGACCACATGAGAGCGGGGTAAGTTCATGGCGGTTATGGTGGCAGTCTAACTCCTCAAGTAGCAAGCAACGGGAATAAGAGACAGGTGAGCACGAGAAGCCCGTGTTTGAGTCGGTCTTGTATGCCGAGGCAACAGGGGGCAGGTCATGCGGGGGAAGTACGCAGGGGGGAGGGAAAATGAAGGCCTCATCCCCTCCCTTCTCAAGCTCTTGCCGTTGCTGGAGCGGAACCAGTGGTAGGTGATAAGGGTCCGAATAAATTCTTGTGACCAAGATATGGCTCGCCCCAATGAGGCGATGATGGGGTTCCACGGGAAGCTCCGTTTATTCATCACAGAAGGAGAGGAAATTAAAAGGGGTGGCATAGTGTCTGAGGGTTCGTATTAAGCCGTATGGAACTTTGCGAGAGTGCTGACGGTTCGATGTCTGTCGCCAGAACTAACTCAGTAGTACCAAGAATGGCCCTAGATACCAGCCAATGGTATTGGTTGGTGTTCGCGACTAAGCCATGGTGACGGTCTGAACCAAGGAGGTTCAAGTTTGAACCCCCCCCCCCCCCCCCTTGCCCCCCGCTCCCCCGCCGTGATGTTCCAAGTGACCCACACACGTGATTTTGTATATAATGAGCAGCAGCCCAGCCCAAACTCCACGCTATGCATAGCTTAGAACAAGCAAAATGTTGGACGAGTCGATCCGTACCTATCTGTGAAGCCTTGCAAGAAGGCATGCCCCATTTCTCTTTCGTCTTTGCTTCCGTCTTCTCAACGAGCTGCACTGGTTTCTCACACCATCTTGATATTGGCTTAGAGACGTCGTCATCCACATCGACGATAGTAAGTAAGGCCGAATGGAGCGTCGAAGCCCGCTAGATGAAATTGAGGATGAATATGGGGAACAGCATGGAGAGAATATGCCGGATAACCCGACACGATGACTCCGTTTCCTGACAAAGCTATTTTGCTACATTCTATATCTTACCAGATATATTCGAGTCCGTATCGGAAATGGCAGTCGCCCTTGCGATCCTGGGCGTTGTCATATTCTCTGAGGGAACCAACCGCCTTCCGGATGATAGAGTGCTTCATCCACACCTTCCTCGAGATCTCTCGCAACGCCAAACTTCTTCTCGTTCGTAGGAAAACGGACTGTCAATGGAAACTCCAGCGTCCCCTCCAAGGAAGACAAGTCCATCCATGCCCAGCATCAATAGCGTTCGCAGCGAAGCTCAGGAGCCGACACCAAGTCATCGCCCGGGGGGGAAAGGGGGGGGCATTTCCCTCTTTGGCCGGGTTCGTCGCGATGGGACGGCCGCAGGTCATGTCCGATGTCTGAGACAAGTGAATGCCACCATGGCAAGTCTCGGGCGTTCCCTGCCTGTAGTCTCCAGGATCCCAGCCAACGCACATTCGTGACACGACACGTGTCCCCTAGGGAGCTGCAGGATGGCGATATATCTGAAACTCATGGACCTCAGTAACTTGGGGCGGGGGGTTAACTCTGATAGTTTCGTCCGGCTGCGAATGCCACGGCGCTATCAAAGACTAACTAACTGTTACTGTCTTTCGCGACATGGAGAAACAAATGTTTACGGGGTGAGTACAGACAAGCCCGGGGTGTCTGGGTGCTAGAACGGACTGCCGTCGATGCAGAGCGTGACGACAGGGGGGGGGGGAAGGAACATGTCCGTCTTGAGGGCCGGGGAGCAGGCGGGTGACGGGGAGCTTGGAGCTGCGTCGTCACGCGGCATGGGCTGAGTTGTGGAACGATAACCCAACGCCCTCGCTAACAAAAAATGTATCTGTTAACGCTAGCTGCTGTAGGTGGAGGCTGCAACTATGGTTTCCAATCTCGACTGGTATTCTAATCGACAATGGGGGTGGATTACTATTAGGGCACGCAAAGTATAAGAAGAAGCGTTCTGGGCATATCAAAAGTCGGTGGCATGCTATATTGAAGCAGAAGTTATGGATCTAGTGATTGAGCTCACCATGCCCTTTTTTCCTTTTTTCCTTTTGTCTTTTTTTTCTCTCGCAAAGGTACACCCCCCCCCCCCCCCTATTGCGTTGTTGTTTGTGGCTTGAGACATTGTGTCAGTTTTGCCGCCGTGATCCCCGCAGGACGATCGGCGGCCTCGTCAGCTCTTCCGGTCAGGATCTCAGATTCGTTCGCAGCCAGCTCCTTCTGAAGACATCCTTCGCGAACCTGCCCGTGTTCTGCAGACTCTTGGAAGGCCATGGGACACCTGACGCAGCACCAACGTGGCGATTGGCAAGGAGGCGGAGAACAAAAATGCGCCGGCATAGGTGGTGAGGTATGTATGTACAGTGAATATGTAGTTACGTTCTGGTGGCTGGCGGACGGAGAGCGGCAGCTTGAAATCACTTGTTGGTGATGGCCCAAAGTGCACATTGATTGGGCCATGTGCGCATGCGCGTGTTACACACCGCCGATCCCTCGTGGAAGTGCTCACCTCCATAACATGCCACGACATTCCCAAAGGTGTACTATGAAGTAAACCCCAGCCGCACAATCCTTCTCAGCTCCTAGGTCGCAAAGGCAGCCAGAGCCGTTGTGACCGTACAAGCCAGCTGAATGAGCCTGGGTAGAAATAACCGCTGGCTAAAATTACCTGAAAATAGCCTGGGAATTCAACTGGGCCACCAAACAGGGAGGCTAACCTCATCGACCATGATACTGCCGTTGCCACTGGAGAGCAGTTCCTTGACAGTTTCAATCATCTCCTGTATCGGTGCAATGCCCCCCCCTCCCATCCATGCTATGCAGAGTCTCTAAAGCACCAAAGACGTTCTTTCGACCGTTTCTGATAGTTAGCAGGTACTTCGGGAAGGTTCACGAGAAGCCTTCGGAGCCTAGGCTCCAAGTTGCAGTCGAACTAGTAGTTACTTCGCCGCTGCCCAGTCGAGCCGTACCATCCATCTACCCCGTGCGTGCCGGGATGGATGAGTTTTCCATGTACATAATGCACATAGGATCACGTCGCCGGGCTGTGGGACATATCACAAGTCCACGCACGGCGACATTGGCGGCATCGCACCCTCCGAGTTGAGCAGGAGAGCCCGCCGCCCGCCCTACCGAACTTGGCCAGCGCAATTTATTCTCCGGTGGTAGTTGCGCGATGGATGCCATTCCCGCCAGCCGTCCGGGAACCCCCCCCCCCGTTGGTCCCAACGCCGGTCGCCCTGGGTTCCCGCGTAGCGCGTTCGGCGTGCTGTATCTCCAGGACACGGGGCTGCGGCAGCCGCCAGAATGGGGGCTTACTAACGTGGCCTGCTGGCTCCCGGGCCTTTGATAAGGCCAATTTATTTTCTATGTCGATTCGGCCAGTGTCTTGGTTTAGGCCAACCAGATAGCTAGGCCACGATTTACATTATGTAAGACCTATGGCCTCGAGATTGGTCGCTCACATCTCAAAGAACCGCATGGTGGGGGCAGCCAGCAGGGTGGGGGGGGGGGGGGAGTCAATAATGTTGTCCTTCAGCTTTTCAAATTTGATGGAGGGGAGAGTTTCTTCTTTCTTCCGGCATTTTTGACTGGCCGACAGGAGATTGCTATATACAGCGAGAATAGTCTCTCCTGGCTCAACTTGATCATTCGGGTGCTGGGTGGTTAGCACAAAGATGGATCTTCAGCGTTTCTTTGCCATCATCGATACTTGCGGACCGAGCATTGATCTCTTCTTTCATTTGGCTGTCTACACGTTTCTCATATTTTCTCGTTCCAGCAAAACTACCCTTAGGTACTCCAGAAACTTCCACAAGCCAAGTTCGTGGCCGCTTGCAGTTCACGTACTCGCCGGTCTTTTCGAAATCGTTCGATATCACACCAAGGCAGTGCAGGGACCCGTCTTGGCTGATAGTCTCGATATATTAGCTTGTCTCCTTCAGTCTGGAACGAACGTCTATCTCGCCAAGTTTCTCCTAAGGGGCGATAAACTGCTCACCAGACCAGCATATCAAGCAGGAGGCTTGCTCCGTCCCTTTGTCAGTTTCCTGGCCTATGCATATCGCAGCCCCAGCCTCCACCGAAGCTCTGTCAAGATCGTTGATGGATTTGTCTACACTCGCCTGGTCATTTGGGTATCCCATCGTCTCGGCCTGCACCACTCGTTCTCTGGACCTGGGGTATATAGCTACGGCGTGTTTCTCGGCGCTCTCCTGGGCATCAGCTACAGTGGTTTGTGTCATGGCGTCCCGATCTACCTCTCCGCCATGGCAGCCATCTTGGTTGTTAGTCGAAAGGTTACGTTATTTTTTGAATCACAAAGGTAAGTTCAGCAACGCCCTTACTCCGGAGTGATTTAACGCTAAAAACTATCCCCCCCCCACACAGTGACGCCAGCACCACTACACGGGGGGCTAGATTATGGGGTGGCTTCTTCCTGTTATGCGGCTTTGTTGACTTGGACACCCTCCGAAATCTATCCTATCCACCAGAGCTGTCTCGAGAAGTTCGCGACTTCTATGTTTCCCCAAATATGGGCAGCCAAACACCCGGACAGGTTCGTGCGCAACGAGGCTCGTTAGTAAATGCCTCCGTGCTAACAAATCAAAAGGAGCGGCCGGATATTCCGCCCAAAACTGACCTTCCGGGTCACATCCTAATGCGTCTGGACGCCAAACAAGATCCAAGGGTCGAAGCGGATTGATATACCATGGAGTGACATCACCATGGCACTGTCGCGCACCCGGACTGCTTTGAGGAAGCCTATCCCACCGTTGTGTTTTTGTATTTCCTAAACCACGACGTGTTGTGAGAGGTCTCGAAGATAACAATACCAACTAGCTTGGATATATACTTTGGCATTCGCAAGAGTAGTCCGTTAGTTTCGATAATGTCGGGTTTGTCAAATTACACCAAAAAAACCATCAATCTATGCCCTGGCCATCTTCAAGACATCTTAGCGTTTGGAAACCTCCCTTTGATGCTAAAATAAACTGGAATAAATACATAAATAAAAATAAGAAGACTATTTCTGGCGATGTGCCCAAGCCTGTGATAATTTTATCTCATAATTGACGGTTCTTTTCGATACTGTTGACTTCGAGCGGCGTGGTTGGCGTTGCAGTTGTAGTTGAAAGTTGCGCGCGCCTCAGGATCGTGAGAGCTCTCGGGTCAAGCCTCCCTTTGCCCAGGGTCGGCTCCAAATCAGGGACTTTACTGTGGCTAATGTTAAGAAATGGTGCCTCGCAGCAGCAACACAAAATGCAATTTCCCTCTCGCATTACCGTGGGTTTGCTGCAATCTTCCCACTCACATGAGCATCTCGAGAGCTGCCACGGCTCTACAGCGCTAAGTCTAGAAATATGAATCAAGAGCGCTGTCTTGCGTCTGTGGACATATTCTGGCGCGCGGAATGAATTCCGATTGGCGATGCTCCGAAATTATAGAGTGGGTATACGCTGGTCCGTGCTTCCCTCTAACATTGCGCCTAGCTGGCACCCCCCACATGGAAACAGGTTCCGGCTCCGCTTGGGTTGTCAGCTGAAGCCAGCTGGCCACGTGAGCTACTAGCCCAGATCTACGGGTACGTCCTCGAAGATCGACCTCGTGTATGTCCCTTGGTCCTGAACGAACAGGCGCCGAAGGAGTCGGGATGCAGACCACTCCATAGTATCAGCCCTATGCTCTCTAACCCGTCACATTCCCTCTCTCCAGCGTCTCAGCTTGGTAAAAGCCGCCTGCAGCTCCGTGAAGTAAGGCATAGCAGACCGCGAGTGGCTCCTTGGGAAAAACGTGGTGGGAAGTCCACCAGCGAGGGATATCATGGGGGCGGTAATCTTGGGGCGAGGTCCTCGGCAGCAAAAACGGTCCCCCCGTGGTCCGCCCCGGGGTCGTAATCTCCACTCTTTGGAACTGATTTCCCGGTGCCCGTCCGACTACCACAGGTGGTGCAGGCTCCGGAGGTTGGGGAATGATGAGGAAGGAGACGAAGAGGAAGACCGCAGAAGCGGCAGTACGTGCGATTTCATGAGCGACACACCGACCGTCTCGAGGCTCACCCGCTCCAGTCCCGCGCTGCGCCTGGACAGGAACGACGCAACCTTGTTCGGATCTCCCATCACCCTCGAGGCTTCGCAGTCCGCGACCAGCCTTTCGAGCAGGCCTGTTCTACACCATCGGACGGGTCGGAATGTTTTCTATATCGTACGAAATCAGCTACCTATCCATTCACTGTTCAGCGTATTAAATCTCAACAGCTCACAGCGAAAATACTTAACTGTGCCGTGGACCTTTTTAGTTTTTGCACCTATTTAATTTGAAATTGGTGGTGCTGTATGAGGCTGAGTCTTGGCTGTTCCTTGATGCAGCTAAGCTTATTTGCGGCTAGCAGGCTCCCCGTGCTTCCCCGATACACTTCCAGTGATCGTGATCCTTGTGATGCGGATGCAGTACTGTAAACTGTTTGCCGTGCCGTTTAATTGACACCCCCACGAGCTGCATAACAAGACCAGCATGCAGCTCGCCAGACGGCACCGGGTTATTACCAATAAAACGCCAAATCAGCGACAGCAAATACTTCGAGCATGCTTTTCAGCCGGTTCTCGTTAAGGAGCAGCGAGAACATTATATATATAGCCCAAGATGAAGTCGATAGAGGAAAGGGAACTAAGTCGACGCAGACACCTAAGTAAGAATCCCGACCCTCAATCTAACGCCATACGGGTCTACTTTACATCGTGACTTGTTATACGAGGCGCGACGCCCAGTTTAGTGCCTCCCTTGCGAGCTGTTGAATTTTAATATTTTGGCCATTCGTTCTCCTCGCCAAGCAGCTCAGCAACTTCAAGGGTCAAGATATGGCAATACGAGAGGACGCCGCCGAATAAGGATCCAGTCCCAAATATCAAGAAGAATGATCCCCTGGAAGCTTCACTATAAGCCGACGCGTCGAGAACAGACAACAAAAATTGTTTCGTTCGAGGTCTGGGGTTGGTGCGCTAGCCACCATCATAAACCTCCCCCCCCTCCCCCCTTTAGCCTGCCACTACTTTCACAAAAAATAAAAACCCTCCCAAAATCACAGTAAATTCCAAAGCTTACCCAAACAAAACTGTCCGGAGCCCAAAGCATCGTTAATATATCTCGTGTTATCCTAAAAATAATAAAAATTCCCGCGATGGAAAATCACTTTGAGTGCTCCCTTTTCTATATTTCTGTTCACGTTCTTTTATATATAAAAAGCCAGACCAACCAATCGGTGATTTTTGCCATTTACTCCCTGCCCCACTTTACACACACACACACACACACACATACACACACACACATATATATATTATATATATATCCATCCCCGTAATCTTCTGTCTTCCCGCCCATCCACCACCATCTTCGTCTTGGACCTCCATCGTCTGTAAAGACAGATTCTTCACCCGCTTTCCCAAATATCAATATTCTCTGTCTTCCCTTCCTCCGAAGTGCGGTGTATCGATGGAATTTGATACCGGCGCACCGAGTCCCTAGCTCTCCAGCCGACGGTTTGTGTAGAACGAACAGTATTAAAAAAAAAAAAAAAAAAAAAAAAACTCTCATCTTGCTTCGTTATATATTCTAAAGAAACATCTTGCGAAACGAGGAGAAAAGAAAATGAGTCTCTGATTCCTCTCTCTCTCTCTCTCTCTCTCTCTCTCCTTTGTGTTGGTCTTCAGGACCTCCATTATTAAGATCCCTCATCCCCCCCCCGGTCCATGACCATCGCACGATTCGTCAGAAAAGGAATATCACGGAAGCTGCAGCTGCGCTTCCATCGTACATGGCGAGTATTTCAGCCATGAGGTTCCCAGTAATCCCCCCCCCGGGGGGGGGGGGGGGGAAGGGGCTTTGGAGTGCAGCGCCGGGGAATGGATTGATGCTGAAGCAGCTATGCGAAGGATTCGGATCTCGCCCTGGAGGGGATCGAGAGGTGTCGGCGTTATGCAAAGTGAAGACGAACACACCGGTTGAAAAGACGTATGGCAAGCTGGATGCTTCGTTTGGTGTTGCTGCACTGCCTTACAAGGGGGAGGGGGGGGGGGGCACGGGATAGTCGGACCCTTTTTTAGTTGACTCTGGCTACGGGGCATCTTCCTTCGAAGCGATGTTCATGTCTGAGTAAGCTCTGGGGCCCAGCGGGCCCGGCCAGATTTGAGCCTCAATAATAATACTCCTCAGCAACCTGGTGTGGTGGCACAGAACCATTTCCGGTAGCGCGCCGGGTACTTGATCCGGTCTGCGGATCCGGTCGCTTTGATGCCGGGTGATGATGGATTACGGAAACACATTGCGTGGGCGTGTGTACCTGGCTGCCTTGCGCATACATATAGTGCCTACGATCAATGCACTCACGACTAGATAACTGATAATTTCATTCTTTTATTGTCTAATGCTGAGGCTAGATCGGGGCTAGGATAGGACTACGAGGCAAACTGGGTCAAATTGGGTCGCACCAGGTGTGGAGAAGCTGACCGACTTCCAATGTCAACGGACGTGAGGGGCATCACTTGTGTATACAAATAGACGCCACCGTCCCCGCACTTGTCTTTGGTCTACTCCACGGCCTTCTGCAGACGTACCTGAGCTAAATAAGCCCTCCATTATTATGAAAGTGGCATATGTCCGCCTGTCATCAATACTATGGGAGACACAGTTTTTTCGTCGCAAACTATGGCCCTCGCCGGTCTACTCCTCATCATCACTTACCTCCTAAAACTCAATGCCTCTCTCAAGTACGCGCCCAAGGAGGCACAAGAGCTCACTCCGGCTCCATGGACCCCGCAGGAAATCCAAGAGACTTACGAACGAGTCAAGGAAGAGCCGTTTGACTGGAAGCCACACCTCCCTCCCAAGCTGAAGAGGCGATATGTCGTCGTCGGGGGCTCAGGAATGGTCGGTGGCGACCTCGTCCACCTCCTGCTTCTCCAGGGCCATTCTCCGGACGACATTCGTATCCTCGACCTCCGCTCCCCTCTGCGCCGAGACATGAGCTTTCCTCCCGCCAACAAGGTCGATTTTGTCAAGACGGACATTTCCTCGCCTGGGAGTCTGAAGGCCGCTTTCTCGAAGCCGTGGCCCGCGGGGGTCTCCAAGCTGCCCCTCACTGTCTTCCACACCGCTGCTCTCATCAGGTCGGAGGAGCGTCACCCCATCTTCTACCCCCGCGTAGCCGCCATAAACGTCGGCGGCACGAGGAACGTCCTAGAGGCCGCCGCAGAAGCAAGCGCATCCATCTTCGTCGCCACCAGCAGCGCCTCCATTGCGGTGCGCCCCGCCCAGCTCTGGTCGGGCGGTCTCCCGTGGGTGAAGCACGGCAAGGACTACATGCAAGTCTACGGAGAGGAGGACTTCTCCAAGCCCATGCGTCCGCACGACCAATTCTTCGGCAACTACGCCGTCTCCAAGGCCGCCGCGGAGCGTCTCGTCTGTGCCGCCAACAGCCCGGCCTTCCGCACCGGCTGCATCCGCCCCGCAAACGTCGTCTACGGCGAGATAAACGACACATTCGTCGGTGTCTGCCTTCGCATCGAGGTCTTCCCCTCGTGGATCCCCAAGTACGTCCAAAATTTTGTCTCGAGCAAGAACGTTGGGTTGGGCCACCTGCAGCTAGAAGCCGCCCTCGCGCAGAAGGGGGACATGCCACTTTGTGCCGGCCGTCCATTCAACATCTCAGATCCCAACCCCCCAATTCCCTTCTGCTATTTCTATGACACGGCGGCCCAGCTCGCCGAGACGACCTTTAAGGTCTCCTTTCCTCCTCCAGCCCCCCTATTCATTCTTGCGAATATCATCGAGGCCTACTGCGTGGCACTAGCAAAGTATCCCTTGCTCACCAGGCTCGGGCTGCGGGAACCCGCTGGCAGCGTTCACCAACTGCAGCCGGCGACTTTTTTCGTCTCAGCCAATCTTGTTGCCTCGAATGTCGAGGCCAGGAAACCTGTGGCGGAGGGAGGACTGGGATATCGCGGAGGGATCACTACGCTCCAGGGATTCTGTGAAGAGATACTCGAGTGGAATAAGGTGCATGGCAAGCCATATAGCAGGATTAACAATAGGGACGAGGAAGGTAAATCTTCCAGAGTCGTTAAGTCTGTAGAAGCGGCCGGTGCAATGGCAGGAGGCGCAGGGGCATGATGCGAATCTTGTTTCTTGAAGCCCTTCTTCAAGATGCAACCTCAATGGAAATATATACCTCCTGCAAGGATGTCAGTTCCTGACGCTGTCTGCGAAAATGCACAAGCCAATAGCATCTAGATCGCAAAAGGCAGCCTGCAGTTGCGGATGAGGCAAGCAACAGGGTATCGATCTGCACCGAGCCGAAGTGAGCTGTTGGCCGCCACCAATCGTGCTGAAGTTCTGAATATCCGTCTGAATATCCGTACCGGTATATTGGCCATGTCGCTTCCAGGCTCGACATGAACACATCTTATCCGTTGCATCAAAACTCCCAAGGCTGGTTTCGAAAAAGCAGCCTTTTAGTTCGGACATTGACCTCATCCAACAACCTTGATATCGCGCGTCCGAACGAAACTACTGACAAGTTGGACGTTCCCCGGCAATGCATTTACATCCGTCTAACAGGTATACTGGAAATTCTGTTACTTATTCCGAAGCTTGCGGAGTGAATCGAGAGTACCAACGGACGTCTTGGAAGAGAGGTATTCACGTATTCAACCTGCTCACCTTTTTGGCTTGGGCGGCATAGCGCTGCTTTCCGTTGCATCCTGGGCTCGGGCCATCAACTAAAATCATGGAGAGAAACGAAGAAGCGTCTGTCGACTGCGGTTTCAGCGACGTGTTTGCCTCTTCGTGGCATTAAGACATAGCACAGCCTTTCATAGTAAATTCCCATCGTCCATGGATTAAGTTTTCAACCTGAATGAGCAATGGCGATGATGGCCGTGACAGTATCTGAAGGAAAACGTTGGGGCGCCAAACTTCTAGTTTGCTTGTGGCTGGGCTGGCAGTTGGAACGCACGTGTTTTGGCGTCGATAAGTTGAAGTTCTGGAACAAGCCGAGAAGTCACTAGACAGATGACCCCACAATTCTCGACAAGTGACGAATCGTTGTGGGCCGTAAGGTGGGAAAGGTGGGTATAGCCTGCCGACGGCACAGGGGTGCCTCGCGCCCAATTCAGCGCCTTGATTCGCGGATCCGATCTGTGATCTTGTGAAACAAAACAATTGTTCAAATACCGAGCATGTGGGCGACGACGATTGTGATGGCTGGGCTGCAATTTGGTTTTGCATTTTCTGCTCAAAAGCATGAAGAAGACTTGGTAGTCTTGGGGTGTGTGACTGGTGTTTCCCTCATGTCTCTGACTTTGGACTTATCTTTAGACGATGGCGAGTGGTAATGCGGCCACCGCTGCGGTGGCAGGTTGGGAGCTCCATTGTTGAAGTGAAAGAGGGACGCCAAGATGGCCCAGTTGTGCCAGTTTGTGCCGCAACTTCCGCCACTTCCGCCATTCCGCGCCGAGACTTCTCTGGGTGTTTTCAAGTGCTCAATGTCCGGTGTCGAAGGCCGAGATTAGGTCGAACATGTAGAAAGGAGAATTGCGCTAGGGGAAAGACGGGGCGACAAAGAATTAGGGTAAGCTATGTACGTCTGACTGAGATGCAGTGGGTGAAATGCTGCAAGATCTACTGCAGACACAACAAAGGGACGGGAACGAAATTGCGCCCAGACCGTGCCGAGAGGGATTGAAGTCATAAGCCAAAGGCATGAGCAGAACCTGCTACGGAGGGAAATGATGGCAAATTACTTACTTTAGGGACCGGTAGGTATTCCGTGAAAGGGTGGATATCTTTGGGGGTTTATTGATTTTGATGGATTGTATTGACGGAACAGAATACAGTACTGCGTAATCATCCCCCCAGCAGCAAAGCTCTGTCCTGTCCAGCCTGCCTATTTGTCACCCTGTGAGGCCACAAGTCGAGGCCGTCTGGACCATCATGTGTACCACTCGATCCAAGACCATTTGTGATTGCTTTGACAATTTCACGAGGCCCACTGCGGAGTAGATTTCACGTTGATAAGGAAGGGATTGACGAGAGGTGAAAAAAAGTGGTAGCGACCGGGATTGTGCTCTGAACAGTACGCGCCACTGATGCACCATGACGAAAGACGCTCGGGGGAAGACCAGGAGCCAAGGGGCCTATACCGATTGGGGAATAGCGATGGAGGAGCACGCGCCACATTCCCCAATCTCCAGCCACAGGTGTTTGAGATAGCTGTTTAGAGAAGTTGTCACCCACGCAAATGTCCCCGGAACAAAAAGGGAAGGGCCGGCCATTTTCTCTGTCCATGTTGATTCCAATTTATTTCTGCGTCCCCTCCAGTCCTCCTTCCTCTCACATACTAATTCCATATATCTCTCCTCCAAAAACCATCGCAGGTCGAGTCCTTCTTTACCTTTATTGAGCGGCAGCTTCCTTCGTAGTAGTTGAGTCAAGAGCTGGAACAGATTTTCCACAGGTGAGTTGATTGTCTACCCTGCGGCGCAGTGAGTACCTGCGTCCCCAGCGCCTCAGTGCCTTCCTGCTGCGTCACCACTTCTCCCTCCGCCTGTTGCCCCCCCTCAACACAACTGCACCACATCACGCTGCTAGAATTGGGAAAGTCCGGCACGACGGCAATTGGGGATACGAGTTCCGTCCACATCATCCGCTTGCAATAGAATCACCTGTTGGGCAACATCGGACAAACCTTGTGTGTGTCCCTCCCCAACTTTGGGCGACCGTCCTGGGTGGCAATTCGGCATGGACTGACTGCTGCGTGTATTCGTCACCTCGCTTCCTCGCAAGCAGCACCACCCATGATTACAAGCAGTGTCTACAACATTCCCACCACTACATCGTTCACTTTCGACGTTAGGTCAAACCTCAACAATAGCAAATACAGATAGAGCCACCAGGCGGGCCGAAGACTCTGACTCTCGTCGCTGTCGTATTTCCCCAACCACTCTTCTGTTTTCCCGTGTGCTAGTTCACACGCAGCACTCAAATCAACACATATCTTCAATTTGTCTCGGTTGATATCACCAGACCTTTATCTTTACAGCACTCTTCCTAGTCGCATCGCTAGCAGTCTGCTTTCCTACCAAGCTGCAAAACGGCTTTCTAACCCAAGAAGAATTTACAGACGTGCAACATCATTCGCTACCATCAGCACCACCAGAATCATGAGGCCCTTTATCACCCTCGCTGCCCTTTGTGGCGTGGCCTCCGCTGCCACTACTGGCAATTACACGGTCAATCCCAGTGACATTGACACCTCAGACAAGGGTAAGGGTTTATAGTCATTTGTTCTGGGCTTTTTTTTTCTTTTTTTTTTCTCTCTCGCTGACCCCAATCATCATGATAGCCACATGGTGCAATTCCCAGTTCAACACTTGCTCGACTCTTTGCGACGCCGGCGGCGACGGGACCGAGACGGATACGTGCGACAGTGAGACGCTGGAGTACGACTGCACCTGCAACAATGGCACCGCCCCGGGCCTTGAGTACTACTCCAACTCTATGGATTCTGTATGTACTTCCAATCTGCAGGAAAGGCAAACTGTTCAAGTGGTTCAAATATTAACCATATCGTCCTTCCCTCCCACTAGATCCTCTGTCAGAAGACTTTCGAGCTCTGCATCGAGGACACTGTCGGTGACAGCGCGGGCCAGTCCGCTTGCAAGACCGACATCCAGGATACTTGCGGTGACCTGGACCCCAATGACGCCGAAGCCAGCACCGACAATTCCGATAGCTCCGCTTCTACCACTGGCACTTCAACTGCTACCACCACAGCCGATGCTTCCGACTCTACCGATACCGTCGACTCTGCCGCTGCTCCCATTTACCACTACGGAAAGGCTGCCGGCGCTGTGGCCATTGGCCTCATGGCCTACATGCTGTAGGGACGTTGCAGCTGAGCTCTTGGGCGGAGGAAGGACCAACACGACTCGGATGGTGGAGAATGAGCCATGGAACACAAGCAAGCACACTTTGAGGAAGATCATGAGGTGAAGGGTACGATGAGTTTCGATAGATCTTTCTTTTCATTTCACATATTACAACGCAGTAACTTGTTTTCATCATACCCCAAACAACTTCTAAGGCCAGTGGATAGGGGCGATTCATGGCTTTTCTTCTAATGGACGTTCACGACATGACTGGGGCACGAAACTCTTTTGGCATCGGCATCTATGTACGCCTTCCCTCTACTGTTGGTATCTGCGGTGCGCGAAAGGGGAGGAAGAATGAAGTGGACGGAGTTGCAGGAGAATTGATTGTTCCATGGCAAACATATTATTTTAATCGCATTCAGTATGTATCTGATGATCGTTCTTTGGCCTGTGCATGTGCCCCATGAGGGATTTGGAGCTGAGTGTGGCTTGTAGAACCCATTCCAAGCCCTTGAGGAGTACCATGTATGTCCGCCGATGAGTGTT
Organism: Zalerion maritima; assembly: GCA_022664585.2. NCBI lineage: Eukaryota > Fungi > Ascomycota > Sordariomycetes > Lulworthiales > Lulworthiaceae > Zalerion > Zalerion maritima. The sequence goes on along the minus strand of JAKWBI020000128.1, from coordinate 22,562 downwards.
CCACTCCCCTTCTAATTGCCACATGCTACACTGAAAGCTATCTCAACATCAACTATAGACAATGAGCAAACCGTCTCCGCCGTCCGGCGAGAGGAAGACGGACGATGAACTCGACGAATCCTGCCTGGCCCACCCAAGCTTGAGACCCAGGCCTGGGCCCTTGCATCCCCCACCAAACCTGCATGTGTGCTCTTCGCTTACTTTCACGTTTCTAGTGCAAAAGCGCTTCCCTTCGAACTCAAAGGACGAGAAGGTCAGGAACTTCAATATGGTGAAGTTCATTGCAAAAGCCCTTAGGAAAGAAGGCATCCCGGCGAACAGCGGGGAGAAAGAGCCGGGTGATGGTGACTGGGACGGCCTTGATACGTCTGACGACGGGGATGACGGCGACTCGGAAGATAGCTCGGACGATGACGTCGATAAGCTTGGACGTGGGGGCAAGGAATAATTAGACATCGAAAACATGTTTGTTGTTGCCTGGGTGGATGCACATCGTTCTCGGAGGCTGGGCAGGGACATGGTGACGTTTTGCGACGAGGACGATGGCCGAGGAGGGAAGAACTCTGATCCGGCCGAAGGGCTCTACCCGATCGAGATAAGATCGCCGTTTCTCTGGGGTTGCGAGGAGAGTTTTGCGCTGATAGAACATTTGGTAAGGGTGGTGAATGGGTGGCGGGACGGGGAGAGTGTGGACTCGCACCATTCTAGCCGCAACGTCAGCAATATTGGGGTGGAAGGGGATGATTCTAGAGGAAAGGGAAATGGCAAAGGGAAAGAGGAGGGGAAAGGGGACCAGAAACTGAAGCCGAAGCATAAAGCTCGGAACTGGTGGATTCTCTACGACGACGCGTGCGACTGTTCTATCTCCGTTTCCTTTGGTGCTCCCGATCCGATCTCAAATCCAGACTCGCGCATCCCCCTTTGGGTCTTGAAGAGGGTAGCGATGCTCAGCTGGGCGCCCACTGACATCCTCTCCGGGCTCCGGAGCGTGGAGAGCAGATTCGACTCGCACGTCTGGGGGCACGATGGACAGGGTCGGACACAACCGGAAGAGTGGTGGGAAGGATGGGAGAAGCTGGTAGAGGACGTGCAAGTCGGGCTTTTGGACGAAGAGGCGCTCGAGAACAAGACGACCGAGTACGAGGATGACTTTCAGTGTCGGAAGAGCAGTCCGCTTGCTAGGAACGGGCTCAGGGCTATAGATGAGGTGGTCAGAGAGGAGGAGATGAGGTTGATGGACGAAGAGATTCATGAAGATATGAGGAGGTTTGTTGAGGCGGGGATGGATGGGAAGGACGAGGACAAGGGGTATGGGGACAGAAACAAGGAGGGAAAAGAAGAGAGCAGAAGGAAAGCGAGGGAGAAGTTGGAGGATTGGCTGATGCCCAGGCAGTGGGTTGGGAGGAAGGAGAAGCTCAAGACTGAGGGCGACGGTGATAAGAATGGTGATCGTAGAGACAACGAGCAAGACCTCACAGAAGAAATGCAAGAACTTCGACTCCGTTATGGTCCCCAGCCCCGAGAACCCCATCCTACTCTCGCCGACCCAGACAGCCCCGAGAGTCAACGCAAAAAAGCCAACGACGCAAAGAAAAACTACATGAAGGCCCTCGGCTGGTCCAACCTGACCAAGAAGGAATTCCTCTCCAAAACCCGCGAAGGACGTGGGGCGCAGTCAATGATAGAGACAGAAGCCGTGGACTGGGCCCTCTCCATAACATCCGAGGAGCGCAGTAAGGATACTTCTTTCAGCGAACGCTCCAAAAATCATGACTTGTACAGCCGTGTCCTAGACGCAGAGCAACACAAAGCCTCGGAGGCCGGCACACACCAGCCGAGACCGCAATGGGGCAACGCAGCGATGCATTCCGCCGTGGACTTTGAGCGGGTGTGGGATGTGACTGACTCTGAGGGAAACTACATGAATGGGCTGCGAGACAAGGTTCGAGATACGCCCGAGCTGCTTCCCTATCCCGTTGGTCCCCGGCAGAGGACGACAGAGCGGATCTACCCCGACAGGACGTACACGGCGAATTCCTGGCTGGAAGACAACGGGAATATTATGGAGCAGGAATACGACTGCATGCCCTGGGTATTTCGCGAGGGCTCCGGGCTGGAAAACACACCCTGGGACAGGACTATCCCGGAAGAAGACGACGACGAGACGGCAGTTCGAGGGCAACACATAAAGGAATCCCGCCTTGAAGACCGGGGAATTAATCCCAAGACCAAGAGGAAGGAGGTGCATTTCAAGGAGTATTGGCTACCGCCCCATCTAAGCACATGGAAGGCCGTCCAGCTGATCTCGGACCCACGAATCAATACTCCCGAGAAGCTGGCGAAATTGATGTGCAGAGACCCGGACCATCCGAGGGAAAAGGAAAAGGGGAAGCTTGACATCGATTTCTCAGACTGGCTTCCTCCGTTCCGCGGCACTGGAGGTGCCGACGACATGGTTCCCGACTCCTCGCGTCCAGGTATGCTAAATCTCTCCCAGAGCATTCTAGGCGAAGAGACCGTACTGAACCCCCTTCTCCAAACCGCCCGCACCACGCACCCAAAGTTCCATTTCCGTCAACACCCTTCCCCTCCCTCCCCAACATACCTCTCCGCCCTCGTGCGTCTCCTAACCGGCCTCGTCGCCTTTACCCGCACCAGCAACCCTAGCACATTCCTCTCCCTCCTCTCCCGCCTGTCCAGGTGGGAAGACGCCAACACATTCACCCCTCTGAGGGCCGAACCTGATAGATACTGCATCGCCAACAACCTCCAGACGTCCGACGACTGGACGCCATGTGTTTCGCAGGACTTCTCCTCTTTCTATCTCGCAGCACAGCTTCGATTTCGTGGACCTGGCAGACGAGATGGGCGTCTTCGATGCTGCCGAATTGTTGGAAAGATTCAGAAGGAGCGAGTTCGTGACGTGCCCTGCCGTTAATGGGGTGCGCAAGTACATAAAGGGCGAGCTCGATAGGGGAGGAGGTGCGGCTGGGTTTGAGGAGAGGGGCTTCTTGGCGAATACTGTTGCTGCTTATGATACTGATGGCGACGGTGAGGTCGCTACTGTTCTTGATGCCGCAAATGCCAAAGGTCCAGGGAAATATCAAAAAAGACAAGACACGGTGTCTGTAAGAGGTAAACACATCACCGAAATCGCCATGCTGATCCGGGGCAACATACTCAAAGAACTCAACTGGCTCCTCGACGTACAGGACTACCTTCTAGGCGACGCGAGTATTTCCCATGACGCCCATACCCTCTCCGAATCACTTGGCTGGAACGGCGAGGGAAGTAACAAAAGGATACTAACCGCTCGAGTCGCGAAGGTCAAGGAGTTGGGTATGCCAGGTATTCCCGGGAAGAACAACGGCCCCCCTAGATTGATAGACTGGAACCGATTTTCTTTCCTGTTGCTGGAGAACGAGAGACAAGAAAGGGGACTATGTTGTATTGAGAATGTGTTCAAAATTCTCAGGAAGAAGGCCGCCTTTCATTGGGATGCGTGCTTCAAGGATGCTGAGATGAAGAAAGATGAAAAGAATGAGGCTGAGGCTCGGGAGGGGGATGGGGACAGTGATGCGAATAGCTTATATAATGCTGGTCGCTTTTCCCCTCGCAGTCCTCTCAGTAACGGAAATGCCAACGGCGATCCCTGCGTCGAATCCCTCGACCCGTGCGCCGAGTTAGAATCTCAGATCCCAGCGTCCGAACCGAAAATAGAACCCGCCCGCTACCCATCCCAATCGGACCTTCTTGAATTCCGGCAGACCCTCCTTCAGATCCTAAAAGCAGAGCTCTCCCAGCCCATCACCTCCGGTACCAAATCCCGCAATCCCGACCCAGAACCCAGCACCCACCAAGCAACACAAGACGGTCGTGTAATCCTCACCGAGGACGCTCCCTTATCCTCTCCAGCCAGAAAGTTCAAGGACACCCCCACCACCGAACCGACCAGATCCCGCCCCTGGGCCCTCCTAATGCACAAGCTCCGGTACTCCACCCTCTCCACCCCCAACGATAAGTGCGTGTGGGAGCATTACCCCTAGCCCCCTCCCAGCGTGAGGGCGTGCTTCTTTTCCCTTCTCACGCACCACGTGGACGAGCACTATTCTAGGAGTCCTGACAACAACAACAACAACAACTTGGATCACAGAAAAACGCCCGAGGTGGAGAACAAGAGGAAACGAGCCACAAACCCAAAGCTAAATTCGGGAGCAGGAGGGGCAAGAGGCGCAAACACAAGCCCACCAGTCTCAACAGCATTCATCCTCTCCCAATACGCCGGCTCCCCCAGCTTCAGCTCCAGCTCCAGCTCCAGTCCCAACCCTGCGTCTAGAAACAACAGCATCAACAACAATCCTTGGCCCTCGGGCTCCTGGTCCACCCCCCGCGATGTCCTACTCGACGTATGGAACTCTTCCGGGTGCGAGATCTACGACTGGAACTTCAGCGTCAGAAAGAACTGGGAAATGTGCACTCGCGATCCCGCGTGGACTGACGATCCAGATTCCGACGCGAGCTCCGACTCAAACATCAGCACGGCATTCGAACCAAGTTCATACCGCCGACGCATCGCCAAGTACCCCGCCGCGCCGGCTTCCAGCTTTCTCCGCGGCAACGGCCCCTGGTTCCGCACCATAAAGTACCCCTACAACGGCAAGCTGGTCGAGGTGGAGGACTGCAACGAGTTTTGGAAAAAAGTGGGAAATGGCTTATGAGTACGTGTCCAGGAATGGAGATGGCGACGTGCTTGGTAGGGATGGAAGGGGAAGGAGAAGAGCCAGAGGCGACTAGATAGATAGGTAGATTCTGGGACGAGTTGGGTATGAGGAACGAAAAATGTGACATTTCGGGCTTTCAAGTTGTATTAGGTAGGATATGGCATGATTTCCACACATAGTTTCCCACAAAGTTTTGGATGTTCGAACGTGTTTATTGCTTATTATCTTAGTATCCCGAGCTGCTTTTGCGATCCTGCAATCCTTCCTAATGTGCGTCCGCATGTGCGTCGATATCTTGCTCGACGTGGCCTTGGTAGATCCATTAGCCCTGGAACCTGGATTTTCTCACAAATACCACTTGGAAGCAGTGGCTGCCTACTGATTCGAGTACCAAGTGAAATGAAGCATAGAAATATACTCTACGCCACATACGAACCTTGGCCATTTTTCAATCAGCACCATAACTTGTTGAAGGCTACATGTTGCCGACAATGAATTTTGAGCAGGCCAGAAGAAGAAAAAAAAGAGAATATGAACAAAAAAAAGAGCAGTTTAAGGCTGAAACTAATCCTTGGCATGAAAGAAAAAGTGACGTGAAACATGGGTATCGAAAAAGACAGGCGCAACAACGCCTGCTACTCGCTAGTTGCCGAACTCCAGGAAACACCTCAGCAAGAAAGTAAAAAAAACATAGGCCAAGCACAACAGTATATAACCGGTCCACGACTAACGATGAACAAGCCTCACCGTCCTAGCAGATCCGAACAGGCAGCCCGAGATCGTCTTTCAGATAGCGAATGAACCCCTTGTGGAATGAGCCAGAGAAGGCGGCGAAAAGCCTCGACTCCATGCAAGTCGGAGGGAACGATTCCCTTACGTCGGGAATAATGTCGACATTCCGTATGCTCCTCACGCTCCCAAGTAGCGGAATCCACTCCAGGCACTCGTGCTTGAGCCCCGACAGAAGTCTGAAATCGCTGACGGTGAGTTCCTGGGGTCCGTCGTACTCACCCCTGGGCCGCCGCCCCTCAACAACAATCGCAAGTGTCTGCAGTCCGCCCATTTCGGCAAGGGCTCCGCACATCTTGTCCCATGCCGCATTATCGCTCTGGAGGAAAGGATTGGGTGCTCGCTTGCGGACCCGAATTTCGGGGATGAGCTGGCGAGTGGACGGTGATAGGTCCGACAGAAACGGCCCAACTGCCTCGATGTCGAGTCCAAAATCAAACGAGTGCCTCGAGTACAGAAAGTGAGACGCTTCGTCATAGACCTTCTTGCAAACACTTATGATCTGGGGGAACATAGGTGAGTCGGAGCTGGCGACAAGGTGGTAGGTTGTGCGCATGTACCGTCTCTGTATGGCAGTTATGACATGGTATTTCGAACGCCTCTTGGACTCGACGGTAGTGGGTTTGGTTATGTAGTGTCTAATGGAGAGGCATCTATCCTCCTTGTTGTCCGGTAAAAGGTAGTCGTATATTTGGAGGCGGATCTCGGGCGGCAGCCCGAGCAATGAGGCTTCCATGTTCTTCATGGCCGTGACATTCGTGGTTGATGCAGGGTCCACGCCTTGGGATGTATTTCGGAGGAAAATAAGAAAGAAGACGAGTACACGAACGAACGAGAAACACGGCTACATAACGGAATATAAATACCATGGAACCCAAGCGGTCAGGATGAAGAAAGAAGAGGGATTAGTTAGGCGTGAGTGTGTGTGGAGATGAGACAATGGCAAGCCACACCAAGATGTGTTTGGGTGCCAACGAGGGGCTCGTTGTTGTAAGCTGACTGAGAAAAAGAAACTCCCTGCTGGCTGCTATATGGCGACGAATACTCAACCGATGCCCCCACACTAGTGTCCCCAACGGGAGGATGGGGGTTGGAGCTAAGCGATCAGCCAGCCCATCAAGGTCGGCCGCTGCAGCCGCTTGGCCAGCTGGGAAAACGTCTCAGACATCGCGCAATAAGAAGGGCCCTCGAGGTGGATGTAAAAAGGACCTTCAAGGTCCTCACCACTATTGATTGTATTGCCAAGTTGTCGGTGGTGATGCAGGATCCTGAACAGCCATGGATGGGTATCAACCTCCGACAGGTCACGCCAAGCCAATCAGAGATTGGGACGCTGCAAGTATTGGCCTTGCAGGGATAAATGTGGGAAGAGGCCGAGAGGGATTCTCATCGCGAAAAGAGAAAGGCGACTCGGCGAGCCAGAAAGAAAACTTGGAGATATTAGTTGTTGGTTGCAGGCATCGAGTCTCAACTGAGACAGGGCAAATGCCATTGTAGTAGGACAGTCATTAAGAAAAAAAAAAAGTTTAAATGCTGACAGCGATGATCATGGTCAAGTTGTTTGGCGGTGGTGATTCGGCTCTTAGCTCTGCCACTGTTAGGCCGGAGAAAGATCCAAGTTCATAGAAGTGGCATGTTTTGTTCTGAGAAGCATTTTGCAATCATGACGTCCCACTTTTTTTTTTTCCACTTTCCTACAGTCATTGGAATACAATCCATCCTTTCCCTCCTCATTGTTTCACACCCTTAATTTCCTAGACTTGAGAGGATATCACCAAGCTGGGCGTGAGTATCATCACGTGATGTATCTCGTGCGATAAGGGAGGGTCCACTGTCCTTGGCAGACAGCTCTTGGAGAAGCACGGACGTGTTCGACTTTCTTAGGCAGCTGCTGCTGGGATCAGGACCGGGCAATGACGAAGGAGCTGCTGGTACATCCGTAGTTCCTGCCTCAATTGCAATCGCTGGCTTCTAGTTTATCACTGCCAGCCGATAGCTCCGATCTTGTTCGACGTCCTCGACAACAGGCCCTCCATCTGTGCCGAACAGCAAACCCATCTCGGGTCAACCGCTAAGAAGACTGTCCGTCTCCTTTTTTTTCATGGACATCTACTTGGATTCCCGCATCTGACGCCCGCCGAAGCACGCCAGCCTCCTTTTTGTGTCGCCCACCCTAGAATCGTTAACGACTTGTTCATATCAAAGACCCTCCACCAAGGTCCTTTATATTTGGGACCACGCCTGGAACCATAGATAATCATGGCGACTCCTGCACAGCCGGAGGATCAGGCCCGCCTGCTTGAGGACGCCCTTATAGCAGTGCGCCAGCAGACAGCCATGATGCGAAAGTTCCTAGAGACTCCGGGAAAGTTGATGGATGCGCTCAAGTGCTGGTATGGCATCCCCGGGTCCACAAGGCTTTGATGGCTTTGTTCTGGATTTCACATGGCTCGCTCCCTTCATCGAGGAATCGATTAGCTCATAATACTGACACTTTTTCTGTTTTTGAATAGCTCCACTCTCGTGTCTGAACTACGAACCAGTAGCCTTGGACCAAAACAGTACTACGAACTCTACATGGCCGTTTTCGATGCTTTACGCTACCTCTCGGTCCATCTCAAGGATAACCACCAGGTCAATCACCTCGCCGATCTATACGAGCTTGTTCAATATGCTGGCAATATTATACCCCGCCTATATCTCATGATGACAGTCGGCACCGCCTACATGGCTATTGAAGATGCGCCAGTCAAGGAGCTGATGAAGGACATGATGGACATGAGTAGGGGCGTGCAGCATCCCATCCGGGGCCTCTTCTTGCGCTACTACCTGTCCGGCCAAGCCAGAGACTACCTACCCACCGGCAATGGTGACGGGCCAGAGGGTAATATACAAGACTCCATCAACTTCATACTGACCAACTTTGTCGAGATGAACAAGCTCTGGGTCCGCCTACAGCACCAAGGGCATTCTAGGGAACGGGAACAGCGCACGAGAGAACGAAAAGAGCTGCAGCTATTGGTTGGGAGTAACATTGTCAGGCTCAGCCAGCTGGTTGACCTCCACACCTACAAGACTGTCATCCTGGGACCGTTGTTGGAGCAGGTTGTACAGTGTCGTGATGTCCTTGCCCAGGAATACCTCCTCGAGGTCATCACCCAGGTTTTCCCGGACGAGTTCCACCTCCACACCCTTCACCAGTTCCTTGACGCGGTATCGCGCCTGAACCCACATGTTAATGTCAAAGCCATAGTCATCGGACTCATGGATAGGCTCTCCGGTTATGCCGAGCGGGAAGCCCAGAATGAAACAGAGGGTGACAAGGCGAAGATGGAAGAGGAGGCACTGGCGGCGTTGCTTGCGAAAGTCAAGTTGGAAAAGGAGCGACAGGAGAGTTCGCCGCCCCCGCCGGCGCCCGAAAGCCAGGATGAGTCGGAATCGCCCGAAACTAATGGTGCTGCACACGACTCCGAATCGCCGGCCGAAGATATGGCTCCGGCACAAGCAGGGGAAGAGGCAGCAGAAGCGCCTCCTGAAGGCACCCCACCGAAGACGGAAGAGGACGGCGAAGAGCCCCCCAAAAAGACCCGTGGCATCCCCGACAATGTCAAGTTGTACGAGATCTTTTTCGAGCAGGTCAGGATATTGGTGGAGGTGCAGCGCTTACCAATACAAGACACAATTGCGCTTCTGGTGTCGCTGGCTAATCTCGCCCTCAACATCTACACCGAGCGCCTCGACTACGTTGACCAGATTCTCGACTATGCGAGCAAGAAGGTGGCCGAACATGCAAAGAGCGCAGACCTCCACTCACCACCCGCACAGCACAGCCTATTGACCCTGTTGCAAGCGCCGCTACAGAGATACGCGTCGCTGTTCACAGCAATTTCCCTGCCAACATACGTGTCCCTCTTCAAGGCACAGACATACCCTACCCGCCGTGCCGTCGCTGGCCAGGTAGCACGAACTCTGCTGGAGCATCAAACGCCAATCGAGTCGGTTGAGAACCTGGAGAATGTTCTTGAAATCCTTGCCGTATTAGTCAAGGAAGGTTCCCAGCCACCTCCAGGCTATCCCGGCATGCAAAGGAGAGCCATGGAGACAGACGAGACTATAGAGGAGCAAGGCTGGCTCGCGCGGCTTGTTCACCTCCTTCAAGCAGAGAAAAATGACACACAATTTAAGCTTCTACAGATGACACGAAAGGCATATGCAGAAGGCAACGAGCGCATCCGTACTACTACCCCTCCTCTCATAACTGCTTGCATGAAGCTCGCGCGACGATTCAAGCAGAGGGAGCACTACGACGACAACTGGGAGACTCAGTCCAACGCGCTTTTCAAGTTCATGCACAGTGCACTTACCACCATGTATGCACGTGTCAATGGAGCCGGAGTTGCCGAGCTTGCTCTGCGGTTATTCTGCTCGTGCGGCCAGACAGCAGACATAACGGGCTTCGAAGAAGTAGCGTACGAGTTCTTTGCGCAGGCTTTCACCGTTTACGAAGAGAACATTTCCGATTCCAGGGCCCAGTTCCAGGCTGTGTGCGTCATCGCTACGGCGCTGCACACGACACGGAATTTCGGCAAGGAGAACTATGATACTTTGATTACCAAGTGTGCCCAGCACGGAAGCAAACTATTGCGCAAGCCTGACCAATGCCGTGCTGTGTACCTGGCAAGTCATCTTTGGTGGGCCACGCCCATTCAGGCAAATGGCGAGGGCGACGAGACTGAGGTAAGCAACCCCCACAGTCACCGACATATTGAGGCTAGTCCCGGTGTGCTGACCGGCCCAATAGCTGTATCGTGACGGTAAGCGGGTGCTGGAGTGCTTGCAGCGCGCTCTCCGAGTCGCCGACTCCTGTATGGAAACTGCGACATCAATTGAGCTATTCGTCGAGATCCTAGACCGTTACGTGTACTACTTCGACCAACAGAATGAATCGGTAAGGGAAACTCACAAACCCTGGATACACGACGTGTTTGCTAATGCCCATCTAGGTGACTACCAAGTACTTGAACGGCCTAATCGAGCTGATTCACTCCAACGTCTCGGGTGCTCAACAGGAGAGTGCTGTAATTGAGAGTAGTAAACGCCACTTCCAGCACACTCTAGACAACATCCGAAGTCGACAATTCGAGGGCATCAACCTCAACTCCAAGTGAGGGGAGTAATTTCTGTCACGGTATTTCCCGGTCCCGTTGAGAAAGTACCTCGAGTGAGGCCGTGATTAGGTGGTAGAAGGCGGTAGACGTTTGACATGGATGGAGATGTATTTCTAGGCTACACGGCTAAGCAGACGATATGGATTTGTTTCAGTACGCGGCGTTAGAAAAAGTCGTTAGCCTGCCTACCCCCTCAGTAGTAGCCCTTTGTCAAACGCACTCCATGTTTTGCACAATGCGTAGGGATTCCCTTGATTTTGTGTTTTGCGGTTTTCAGTTATCCCCTCCATCGACCGTGTTGCTATGTAGTGTCTATCCACCCATGTATTATCCATATCCTGCAGCAATGTCACTTCCTTTGGCATTGGTAGGACCAGCAAGCCGACGGGCGCACTCTCGCAGTATATTTCCCGATTGTACATAGCTTAATATCCATTTACCGTACGTCTTTTCCCCTTCCTCACAGCTTCTCGACGTAGGACCTAGGATACTATTTCTGTGTACGTTAGGCCCCTCTGTTTACCGCATCCTGGCGGTGTTTCGCTACTCGGCTCGGGGGCGCGCGGAAATACATTAATTATACCCGGTGACCTCCCATGTTCCTTTACACTAAGCAAGTTGCGACGGTTTCAGTGTGGCTTGAAGGGTCCAGTGGCTGCGCAAAGGAGACGAGGTCGGCCGGCGAGAGGACCAGTCAATGGAAGACGACGACAGTATCAAGGGGGACCAACCAGAAGACCCAGACACTGGCAAACACCGAGGAAAGTGGGTGGAGGAGTAAAACGCATGAAGCGGTCGTGGCCTCCCGCCTTCGCGTGCGCCGAGGGGACGCCAATATATCGTAGTGTCCTGCCCGATGATACGGTAATATACTGCAAGCACCCAAATATCACTCCACCAGTCACCACGGTCGGTCTGCACAGGGACCAAAGTGTATATTGTCTAGTAGTCGTCTCCAGCCATAGGCAAATGCACCAAACCAAAGGGGAATATCGATAGATTGCTTGAGTCTAGAACTATGCTCCAGGCGGGCATGATCCACGATATGCGATGGCCTTGCTACAAAACAAATATACACAGATTTATTAGGAAGACATATCCTAGACACATTAGCATGTCGTGGCGTTTAAGGTTTGCGCCAACTAGCCACGGGCTCCACACTATATAATCCGCGGTATTTCGTCTACTGTAGGTATTTCTCCCATAGAAACCTCATGTTCTTGAGTCTATGGATCACCGAACAGCCAAACGGACAACAAAAAATGCCATGAATTGAAGCAACAGAAGACTAAGGATCTTTCCCTTATGCATGTCGCTGTCCTTCATTCCTGAAGCTGAACGGCGCTGCCAACCCCTTCTCCGAGGTGTCGGTCTGGCACTACTAGGGTATTGCCATGCTCTGTATAGATGATACTGTAGCACCGCTTTGCGCAATCTCCTCAACGTTTTCCCATGGATGCCCAGGCATTAAAATAATTCGATGTTTTTCACTCCGTCGCCGTCCCCGGATTTTTGGGCTCCATTTTCCCATTTCTTAATTGCACATTGCGCCATGTTCCCGGCTAGTGGCGGCGGCGGATCGCTATTAATAGAACAATTCATACACACCAAGTACACAACCAAGAAACAAGGTCCTTCGCCATATAAATTGACGTAGCATCACCATCCAGAAAAGCTTTCCATTCTTTCACTGATGTCTAAAGTGCACTGTGACTCTATGATAGATGCTACAGTAGCAGGGAACCTGTGTCAGGAAGATTTCCCACGCAGTCCAGCTGAACTACGGGTTCCACGGCGGAATGCTACGTTGAGCAGTGCTCACGATTGTTTTCGCCCTTCGAATTTCGGAATCGAAACCTCCATGCGTATAGGTGTCACAAAATTCATTCACTCCAAAGATGGATGAGATATACGCGGCCCATGTCCAAACAGCTGAGAAATACTCACGAAGCCCGAAAGACAGCCATGAGAATGAACCACCAACGCCTACTTCCACTCCGTTCATTCTGACCAGATCGAGGAGGTGTTGTTATTAAGTCCTCGCACACTGCCCTTTGGCATGTTCCGCAAACTCACTAATCGTGGCAGGAATTCCCGACGATCACAAATTAGGACACATAGACTAGAGCAGCAATCAAAGGAGCCGAAGTTCCAGCGAGCCAGGTTCGAGTAACATGACGGTACGCAAGCGGTGGCAACCGGGACATGCCTGACACCTCACCCGGAAATCTCAGGGTCGCCTTTTTGATATTTAGGCTATATCGACTAGCAGATTTGTGGGTTATGAGTAGCAACCAAATGTGCACACGGATAGGTCTATGCTGTCGAGTCGAGTACGTGGCTGGGAGCAGTATGTTCTGCAGTAAAACAGACCAGAGACCAACAAGGTAAAAAAAAACCAATTCATATAAAATTTATATAAATATATCAGTTGCTGGTCATGAAGCAGAAACTTCTCTTTCCTCATGATGGATGTTTTCTTTCTTCTTCCTAAAAACTGTTCAAGAACGATAAAGTTGCTCCGACAACTTATAACACTCCAACCAGCCCACCTTCGTGTATTTCACCTGGTCAAGCCAAGACGCGGAATTTGTCTTCACCTTCACATATTCAGCTTACCCTCCTTTACATACACTCTGCTAAATACCCACCTGGCCCCAGAGGGTGTCCTGCCTGCCAACCTCAGCTATCCTCCTAGATACCACTAGTCACCCAACCCATATACGCAGGAACAACCAATTAAACCCATCAATAAACCCACCAACAGCACCTCAACATGAAGGCCCTCGCCATCCTACTCCTAGCCGCCCTAGTCGCCTCCACCCCCGTAGTCCTCCGCGACGACGCAATAGGCGTCCTAATTCCCTGCTCCGCCGTCCTCAAGTGCCCCCTGGACATGGACTGCGTCCCCATCGACGCCGCGTGCACCAAGTCCTGCCCGGGGTACTGCTTCCCCACCGGCCCTAGCTTCCCCACGGGCACCCTCCCCACCGCGACTCTCATCACCAACATCGACCTGCCCACCTCGACTTTCAGCACCGCCACCCTGCCCACCACGAACCTCAAGGCCAGGGCGACGATGGATCCTCGTAAGCTTGTTTCTGTTGTGCCTCGCGACGAAGAGGGGGGTGGGGACAGTGGTAGTATTGACGTAGAAGAAGGGGATGATGCCGAAGAAGAAGCAACCGGCGACGGAGGAGACGACGAGGACGATCACATCCCACCACCCACATCCTCACTCTCTTCCCCATCCACCTCGGTTGCTTCATCCCCCAACGCAACACTCTGTCCCCTCCCGCCACCCAGTCCCTCTTACTCCCCCGAGGTGATCAAAGAATGGGGCGCCCTCCTGTGCAAGTACAAGTCCTGCGGCAGCTTCCGTCCTTATCCTAACCCTCCGTGCCCAAAGGACCACGAATGCATTAGCGCGCCTTGGGGCCCCGCCTGCGGCCTCGCGTGCGACGGACCGGGGATCTGCGTCGCTCCCAAGATGTGCGGCGGCATTGCGGGTCTCCAGTGTCAAGGAGAAGGGGAAATTTGCTTGGATTGGCCCGACGACGGATGTGATCCCGAGGCGAGCGGGAGGGATTGTGCGGGCATTTGTTTGTAAGGGCTGGACATGGGATTCTAGTAAGGGAGACTGGGGCTGAGGAAAAAAAAAACATTGCTTTGTCCATATTTTTTCTTTAACGATGTGCACAGTTCTTCTTCACCTCGCTCACTCGCTCGCCCACCATACTTCGGCACCCAGTCAATCAAGTGCCGAAGGGTCTGCTGGTGGTTGGTATGTGCCTGGATATTTTGCCTTACTATACTTCGTCGTATATATTACTTCTTTCGTCCCGCATCTGTTCGACCAAGTTTTGTTAATTTCGACACCGTCATTGGTGGGAAGACAGAGTGTCAGGAAAACACGGGCAGTACTTTCATGATATCCACTGTCGTTCCTGGATTAATTTTGTTATTACCGACTAGCGTACAGCACCTAATATATGATAAATCTATTTCATTGAAAATTTAAGTAGGAGCTTGCGATGGATGCTAGCATTTGGCACGGTACAGCAACAGCTCTCTCACCCTGGGTGATCTGTCTTCTGTGGCGGGAGAAGAGGGGAAGTTGGCGCGCCACATCGTGGCTGGAGGAGGCGCTGATGTCGTTACACACTGATGACTAAGGGCCCCCTCCTGGTTCCGTCCATGGCTGCTAGATTTATCGATTGTCAGTGGACGGGTTGGAAGGTGATACGGAACTTGTAGCGGCACATTAGCGCCAAGCTGCCGTACGCACTCAGCCTCACAACCATCTCCTCTTCTCTATCGTAGTGTTTTGAGAAAACTCCCAAACAACCATTCCAATTGCGTTTTCGAATGTCCGCTCCCCGGCAGCAGGACTTTGTGATGGGCTCGTGCCATTGCCGTCTCCTTTTTTGTTATTAATTCCTGATTCTTGCGACACTCGACGCCCACTGTAGTGCTCCCCACATTTGGCAACACGCGAACACCCATACTCTTCGCCACGCTCCCTTTTTTTTTTTTTTTTTTTTTTTTTTTTCTAGACGCCACCACTCATTTACAGTGGAAGCTTGGAACTAACCGAACCAAACCCACTGCAAACTGCACCGTGACAGGACTCCTGCTCCATTCTGATACGTAATCTCATTGACCGCATTAACAACACAACACCATCACGATCACGTCTCCTATCTGCTTGTCTGCCTGTCGCTGCGTCTCGAAACAACGCCGACCGATCGAATATTATTCGCATTTATCGCCGCTTTTAATAAGCTGTCAATTCGTCAACCGATCGAACCGAAGTTGGAAGACTGCTTTATGTCGACGGACTCTCGCAGCGCGACCCGGCCCTACCAGCGCAATAGCCCCTGGCGATGCCCCCCTCAGGGTCCCAGGGCTACGATGCCCTCCCCCCCATCCCCTCCTACGACGAAGCAGTGTCACTGCAGCCCCCACGATCGCCGATAGACGACCGATCAGCCAACGAAACAGAATCGCAATCCCTCCTACGCAATGCCTCCACCTCCGGCCCATCCGGCAGGAGGCCGGCTGGCTACCGCGCCCCCACCGTCGAGACGGACGACGAAGACTCCCTCGATGGGTGGGAATCCTCCGACGACTCCGAGGCTGAAGTGCGTCGCGAGATGCACGAGTTCGATATCGAGGAACCCGTGGACTCCGCGGCGTATAGGTGGGGGAAGCGCATCGGGCAATGGAGATGGAAATGGAACCTACGGATGCCGAGCATACGATTGCCAAGCCTGGGGACGAGCCAACAACCGCCGGACACAGAGTCCGGAAGCACGACGAATAGGGGGACGGAAGGTGGAAGTGGACAGCAGCAGGATGATGGTGCGACGAGCGCCCTAGCTACAACACGGTCACGTCTTGCTAGGTTGTTCCCTCGGAATATTCCCAAGATGAATAGCACATCAGTATTCTTGCTCCTTGCCCGTGTACTAGCCCTGTCATTGCTGCTGGGTTTCCTCTACCTCCTCTTCCTCTCGGACATGTTTGCAGGGATGGCGCGACGCATGGAGTCCCGTGTATTCCCACCAGAGCTCGTCAGAGAACACATTCAGAAATCTGTAAACCCGCATAACATGCGCCAAATTCTCAGAGAGTTTTCCTCATACGCGCACATAGCAGGGACAGAGGGAGACTTTGGCCTGGCAGAGGACGTGGAAAGGATGTTCATCACGTACGGGCTGGAAGAGGTGTCTATAAGCGAGTACTATTGCTACCTGAACTACCCAAAGGAGGACGGAAGAGAGGTGTATATCATGAATGACGACGGTGAGACGATCAAGTGGGAGGCTGCACTGGAGGAGCCAGAACTAGGAGGGGAGAAGTCGGGGCACCAGACATTTGTATTCCACGGACTGTCAAAATCTGGGGAGGCGACAGGACCGTTGGTTTATGCAAACTACGGATCTCGGTCAGATTTCCAGAAACTGAAGGACATGGGCGTCAAAACGGACGGTGCTATCGCGATTATGAGATACTACGGCACCCAGCCCCACCTAGGCATGAAGGTGAAGGCCGCTGAGGAGGCAGGATTCATCGGCTGTCTCATCTACACCGATCCGGCCGACAACGGGCACGCTAAGACTAAGGAAGCCCCCGAGGGACGCTCGATGCCATCATCAGGCGTGCAGAGGGGTTCCGTAGGCCTTACGCCGTGGGTCCTCGGGGATCCCCTGACACCAGGGTGGGAAAGCACCAAAGACTTGCCCCGAATGAAACTCCAAGACACCACCGGGCTCGTCAAGATTCCATCATTACCACTTTCCGCCCACGATGCGCAGATGCTTCTTCAAAGCATCCAAGGTGTTGGAGAAAAGGTACCAAAGGAATGGCAAGGCAGCGTACCTATTGACACCTATTGGACAGGCGACGAATCCTCCCCCAAAGTGCACATGGCGAACAAGAACGACGAGGTGGAAAAACAGCCTATCTGGAACGTTCACGGCAAGATCGTCGGAGTGGAACAAAACCACAAGAACATCATCATCGGGAATCACCGTGATGCCTGGGCTTCAGGCGCAACATCCCCCGGATCAGGAACAGCAGTATTTCTCGAGCTCGCGCGCATATTCGGTGGACTAAGAGACTCGGGGTGGAGGCCCCGCAGATCCGTCATCTTCGCTTCCTGGGACGCCGAGGAGTACAACATGATGGGCTCCACCGAATTTGTCGAGCACCATCTCAAGAACTTGCAGGATGACGGATATGCATACATCAACCTCGACGCCGCCGTCGCAGGAGATATGTTCAGGGCATCAGGAAGTCCCGTGTTCCACCTACCCCTTCTTCGCGCACTCAACAGGGTGGCAGATCCCTTCTACAACACCTCCCTCCGCCACCTATGGGACGAAAACAAGACAAAGCTGCAGGGCGTAGGTTTGGACGGCGATTACCTCGCCTTCCAAGACTTGGCAGGCACATCCAGTATCGACCTCGGTTTCGGAGGATCCCCCTTTCCCGAGGCGAGTTCCTACGATAACTTCCACTGGATGGACAAGGTCGGAGATCCAGGATTTATCTACCACTCCCTTCTCACAGAAGTCGTGGGTCTGCTCATCCTCGAGCTGGCCGACCAACCGATTTTACCCTTCGACATGAGCGCGTACGCAGGAAGCCTGCAGAAATACGTGGACGATGTGAAGGCGTGGGCGAAAGGAAAAGGATCCGAAAAAGCGGCCGAGTTTGACGGGTTCGACAAGATGATTGATGCGGTGAGGAGTGTTGCGGGGGCGGTCAATACGTTTGAGGCATGGGCTATGAGCTGGCAGAATACGATTGTCGGGGGAGGTGGATGGGAATCTACGGGCTTGGGAGAGAAGAGGTACAGGTACAATGATAAGATGGCTGCTTTTGAGACGGCGCTGCTGGATCTAGGGCCAGATGGAGGGGTAAGTTATTCTATCTTTCTTCCTTGTGCTTCTGGTACTTTCTTTATTCATCTTGTTGCTTTTGGCATTTGGTGGAGCGATGCACTGACTGAAGGAATGTCACAGCTACCCAACCGGACACAATACAAGCACGTAGTCTACGGACCTCAGAAATGGGGGGCCTACGAGGAAGCCTTCTTCCCCGGCATACGAGACGCCATCGAGGACGGGGATTGGAAGCTAGCGAACGAGATGGTGGAGAAAACGGCGGGCATCATGGTGGACGCGGCAGATGTGCTGGGGGATGAGAAGAAGGAGGGCGGGAAAAACGGGGACAGAGATGAAAAGAGCAGGAGGGCGAGGAGCAAAAGGTGGTGGAGTTGGTGATGGCGAGGAAGCGGAGCGGAGGTGGGATGAGGTGAAGGGGAATATTTCCTTGTTTGTCCTGTGTTGTGTTGTACATGTCGGTTTATATTGTACCGTCTTTTTGCCTTGCGTTGGAGGGCACACTAGAAGCATGATCGCTTCATATTTCCTACTGCTACTGTCAGGAGTGCTAGTGTGTGTGTGTGTGTGTGTGAGTGCATTGTATGGCGTCTCGGACTTTGATTTTTTTTTTATATATTCTGTTTTTCTTTGTCCTCACCTATCATGTTTTCCAACCCTCTATCGATGGACTCGAGTCTGACTTGAGAATATCTTTATCACTCTACTATTTTTGCCGTCTATCAACTTTCGATTTCATGCCAGCTTTGTTTTTGTCTCGAGGAAGAACTTGAGAGAGGGGAGGAGAAGATAGATAGATAGTATCCCCAGGCTTGAGGGTCTCACGAAGCTAGTGACAGAAAGAGAATCGTGGTTTGCCATCGTATACAATCAACCAATCAATACAATCACAGATACATATTTTTCCAACTACTACTAGCACAGCCATGCGCAGCTTTGGCATTTTATGCTCGAGTGCTGATTCAGGGCGAGGAGAAAAATAATGCTAGAGAGAGCGGTGGTGATGCCCACCACGTCCTGGACTTGTGAAATGGAGCCCGCGAAAACCCCTCCGTCTCACTGTATTCCTGGCATGCAGGAAAAGGTATCTCGAGGTGCGAGGTGCACCGTTGGAAAAAAAAAAAAAAAAAAGTACCAGCACTTTCTTAATGAATGAGAGAAACACTGTTAGGAGTTTGTAGGACCGGGAAAAAAAAGGGTTACCCGGACGCCAAAAAAAAAAAAAAAAAAGATGCCCCGTGGCAGGTTCGAAGACGTGCAAAAAAATTTGTAGCTTCTCTTTGATTATGCGTGTCATCCTTAGTGCAGGGGCCATGCTAATCTTCTCTGTATCGTTTCAAATTGACCAAATGCCCGAAGGCAACAGGTACAGAGTTGTCGGGGTATATGAGGGGCGGTGCCGAAGTGTTGGCAGTTGTGTGGCGGCTGATGACAGGTCAGGTGCGCAGGTCGCCTGTACCTCGCGTCCACCCCCCCCCTCCTCCATGCTTATATTTCCTGCATACCATATCCAGGGTTGTGTAACGGTGGAGGGATGATATGTAGGAACCTTTTCTGTGCGTAATTTTACTGTTCTCTGTATGTACCGTCGCTTGACGCTTCATACCTGGGCGGTGCTGGTCTAACATGCAAGTTTTGGCCCCACACAAGTGTATCTAACACGATTTGCGCTGCAAATATAGCGTTCATGTTTCGCGGCAGAGGGTGGACCGAACCTTTCAAATTTATATGTGAGATGCCTTTTCCTCCATTTATGTTTCTTGCCAGGTAGTGTCAAATCATGTCAGTCATCGACGGCAGCAAGAGCTCCACGAAACACAGACAATGATTCTCGAGAATAGCTATAAACTGAGGTTCTATTCCCTTTATAGAGCCGTCTCATGCAACAGTATTTCATTTGCGAAGATGCAACTCGGTGATAGGGCTAATCCTGGCTAGGGCAGGAAGGGGTATTGCAACCCACTGCAAAAAGCCGTCTTAATCAACAGCCTCCACATGGCTCGCCTTCTCCGCGACTGTGGCGCTAATGGCTATGCAAAGAGCCTGGGCTTGATAGAATGGCCCTGAAAGCATCCTGGCTTCTCATTAAGAATGGTGTTGGCGTCAACGAGGCCGCTGCTCCAACATATGACTCCACAACTTTGCAAGTTGCATCAACAACGGGGAGAATTGGCATTTCCAAGTACTACCTCGACCGTGGAGCAGATCCCAACCCCACGTCAGCTAAGGAACCCGACAGAGCATCTCTAGAGGGTGTAGTAGAATAGGAGAGGCTAGACTCAGTGGCCTTGCTCCTTGAATGTAGGCTGAATATCACTGGTTCCAAAAGGACCTAATTACTTCCTCAAGGCCATCTGTCGAGCTGCAGATGACGGATATATAGCCGTTGCACAGCTACTGCGGGAGCACGGGTCTCAACATGGCAGCTACAATGCGGGATAGGAGGATGGTGTTCAGCTCTATATTACGCCTCCTTAAGTTCACCTTGTCACTAGAGGTGAATACGAGAGTGCCGGCCCACTACAACGCCACACTTTAGTAGGGGCCCCTGAAGCAAGCGAATCTTTGGACACGGAGCACTTTCCTATCTGCGTCTTTCTGTGAGATTGGTGAAACCCCGCGGCATAAGTTAGTCTCTCCTAGATGAAAAGCTCAGGTGTAGAGCTGCTGCCATCGGCGAAGGCGTTGTTACTTACCAATTCATGTGCAAAATCTGACCTAAGAATCGTTCACAGCCCAGGATCACGGCGCAGCCCAACACGTCCCGTGAACTCCGTTGGGCGCAATTTATACCCCAGTAGAATCGGAATGTCTTCAATATTAGTAGGTTGTCCTGGGACGACGCTCAACATCTCTGGCGCGTGGACATGATCGAGAATACATCTTCTAGCACACATCCTCACACGCCGATATCCGCAACCAAAAGCCCACATCCCTTTCGACCTGGAATTCATCCGTGGCGGCCTCACTCGGTTGGCAGAGCGCAAGAATTAAAAGCCGTAATCTTTTCGTTCCTTTCTCAAACTTCCCAACAGATGGTGACCTAATGGCAGATGGCCGGATATCACTTTCCCCTCATATCATGTCCTTCTCGGGGCCTCAGGCTCGAGCACTCCTGTCCCTGACCGCATCCCCTCCCACATAGAAAATTTGACCGTCAATGGCCTTTCACACGTCAATAGTCTTCGCAGCCGAGTGGAGAAATAGTTGGGGATGAAGGTGTCTCAGAGGAACTGAAGCCCGGGCACCATTTCCTGGCGTAAGCATCCCGCCTTAAACGATTCCTATCTCGAGACCTTCGACCTGCCCAACGCACTGGACCTTGCCATGGGCTACACTGCCTTAGCCATAGGCAGCCAAAGTCCCGTAGTCTGCACCGCCACAAGTATTAGAGGAGAAAAGGGGGTGGGACTTTGACCAGATATGGCAAGAAGGCGTGGCTACACTGCAAGGAATTGCGAGTGCCGAGATTCTAAAAAAAAAAAAAAAAAAAAAAAAGTGGTTTATATCTAGGCCCCTCTCAGGCGAGAATTACGCCAATTTTTCCTCCAAGCTTTGACGTGCTAAGTGGGCATATCGCATACATTAGTTTAGAAGCTGATAAAAGGAAAGATGAGGTTTGGCCTTGGTACTAGTAGCTGTGGTAACACCCCCCCCCCCCTCCCGGCCCGACGTGTTTAAGAAGGGGGAAAATAAACAGAAAGAATGAAATATTAAAGAACGAAAAAGTCGGCATAGAAGTCACGGAAGAAGCCGAGATTACCAAGCGACCTGGATGGTATGTCGGACTCAAAAGATGCACCCCCGGATACATCTATGGAGAGGGTGGGATGGAAGGGTATGTGTGACTGGCTGGGGCAGATATGTGACTATTAGATTGATGGAGTTGCAGCGCTATGGCCCACCCCTCTATAGTCAAGTCTATGGAAAGATGCTTAGCGTTGCCTACATACCCCCTGCTAGAATCAAAGACTGGACAAAGAACCGTCTCCTACCATCAATATCCTACGTGCCACATTTTGTTTATCTGTGCAGCCCGTCCAGCAGAGCTATAGTCTCCCATATACAGCCAATAATAAAGCCAACTAGTCTCTTATTGAAAGGCCATCTATGTCACGTATATCTCCAAACTGCCCTCTAGATCCCTATAGACATCCTCTCCGCCCTCTCGGCCCACTTCCTCGCCCTATCCCTCTCCGACCCTCCCTCCCTCCCTCCCTCCACGTTCTGCCCCCGCCCCCGGAAAAAAAAAAAAAAACAGCCCGCCACCGCGCATTCTGCCTCGCCGTCATGGACGCCCGCACCTCTCTCTACGCCCCGAGCTTCCAAGCCGTCGTCCGACGCAACAGCCGAGGGGGGGGGGGGGGGGGCCGGCCCCGGGGGGGGGGGGGGGGCAACCCCGAGGATGGCTCGAACGATCCAGTGGATCCAGGTCTCAGTGGCGAGTTTCGGTATGTAGATGCAGCGGAACT